>VMOF01000320.1:35349418-35534259 GCA_011764245.1 Trialeurodes vaporariorum | reverse complement strand
GTTTTGGGTTTTTCGTTTTTTTGTTTATGAAAACTAATGCGAGCACACAGTTCAGTTCGTTTTTAGAATATTATAAGCCACAAGATGTTACGGGCGCTTTTTTTTTGTGCGAAAATATTCTACGCAATTAAAAGATTCAGATCGGTCAGAACCAAATTTTTTGGACACTCCGCGCGAAAGTTTGTCCTGAATGTTGTCCCTTTTATGAAATGTCCGAACTTTTCTGACCGATCAGAATCTTTTGATTGCGTAGAATATTTTCGCACAAAAAAAAGCGCCCGTAACATCTTTTGGCTTATAATATTCTAAAAACGAACTGAACTGTGTGCTCGCATTAGTTTCCATAAAACAAAAAATCGAAAACTACCGTTAAATTTGCGGCACACGTGGTAACGACGTGAATGGCCGGTTACTGACAGTGTAGCTCTGTCTCATCTTCAAAATCTAGCACCACCAGAAAAATACCTTAAAGATGGAAAGTATCTTGCGCAATTACTTTGCTCCGTGAAATGGGGAAGAAGAACAGTGCAAAAAATAGTAAGCTGCGGCATGAATCGAACCTGAGTTCTCCGGGTGAAGGGCGAGCACGTAGCCAGTAAGCTACGCCCGCTCCGTAGAATACCGGGCGGAAAGAACCGCACTTAAGCGCGAGAATCGGCAAAGAGACGAAAATCGGCTCAAAAAGTCGAATTTTCAACTTTAAATTTTGGGGCTTTAAAGGGCCCATTGGAAGAAACGCTGAAACACGGGTCTAATAGTTTCATATGAACTACCTCTCTGCGAAATTTGAACAAAATCGAGGGTGACAAGTCGGCGACCTCCCCTTGTCAGTATACAGGGTGTACCAGACCACCCGGATAGGTACTTTTTCTCGAAAACGGCTGGGCGTAGAGAGCTGAAACAAAAGAGTCAGATAGGGAATTGACCCCAAAGAATTCAATGAAAATATTTTCAAAGCCCCCCGAGGCCCCCCTGGGGGGTTTTGGGGGGTTCGAAACACATTTTTCCATTTTTGGCGGAAAAAAGCCTATAAAAGGTACAAAAATAAGTTCAGATATTGAAAGAACAACTCATTGCCGACATTTTTGTTCCCGTAAATTTTTCCAGAAAACCCCAATTTTTGGGGTTATGGGCCCTTTTGGGGGGAAATTTTCATTCGGCCACTGTGACCACACTGTTCAATATTTTTACAAAACTAAAAACCATCTAAAAGAAGAGATCAAGACCTTTCGATTGATGTGCCACATAATACCTAAAAGTGAAAAATTAAGGCCCCCACTAGATTCCAAACTTTGGGGGTCTTGGGCTCCCCCACGTAAAAAAAGTCAAATAGCAAGGTATGGCTTGTGATACATCGATCAAAAGCCCTTAAAGAGTAAAATAAGATGACGCAATCCAAATCCTCTACAATCATTAATTTCAAAATGGCGGCCATTTGAAAATTATGGGTGTTCAAAGGTAAGTCCTGGAAAAGAGTCCAAGGTTGAACGATACATGGATTGAAAGGCCTTAAAAAAAGCAAACGAATGGTGCAAACCGCAAATCAATCCGCCTCTTCAATCAAAAGTTATGGCCGATTGAAACTTAAAGGGCTCAATAAGGCCTATCTAAGGCTGCTTAAATTTCAATCGGCCATAACTTTTGATTGAAGAGGCGGATTGATTTGCGGTTTGCACCATTCGTTTGCTTTTTTTAAGGCCTTTCAATCCATGTATCGTTCAACCTTGGACTCTTTTCCCAGGACTTACCTTTGAACACCCATAATTTTCAAATGGCCGCCATTTTGAAAGTAATGATTGTAGAGGATTTTGGATTGCGCCATCTTATTTTACTCTTTAAGGGCTTTTGATCGATGTATCACAAGCCATACCTTGCTATTTGACTTTTTTTACGTGGGGGAGCCCAAAGACCCCCAAAGTTTGGAATCTACGTGGGGGCCTTAATTTTTCACTTTTAGGTATTATGTGGCACATCAATCGAAAGGTCTTGATCTCTTCTTTTAGATGGTTTTTAGTTTTTGTAAAAATATTGAACAGTGTGGTCACAGTGGCCGAATGAAAATTTCCCCCCAAAAGGGCCCATAACCCCAAAAATTGGGGTTTTCTGGAAAAATTTACGGGAACAAAAATGTCGGCAATGAGTTGTTCTTTCAATATCTGAACTTATTTTTGTACCTTTTATAGGCTTTTTTCCGCCAAAAATGGAAAAATGTGTTTCGAACCCCCCCCAAAACCCCCCAGGGGGGCCTCGGGGGGCTTTGAAAATATTTTCATTGAATTCTTTGGGGTCAATTCCCTATCTGACTTTTAGGTTTCAGCTCTCTACGCCCAGCCGTTTTCGAGAAAAAGTACCTATCCGGGTGGTCTGGTACACCCTGTATTTATGAATTAACTGTTCGATTTATATTGATTGAAACAATTTTTAAAACTCCATTGTAATCTTTTCCACATTCGGCTATTTTTATCGAATGAATAAATTCTTAATCGATGATGATTTTGTGAGAGTGCGGTATGTTTGGAGCCAAACAAAAAATGAACTGATTATATATATGTCGGTAAAATCATTAAGATGGACCATACTTTTTGGCCGATAAATCTACGGATGCCGATAGTCTCCGCGGGACTCTCTGCATTTAAACCTATATCTAATAATCGAGACAGAGGAGAGTTACATTGCCTTACTTAGAATCGATATTTTTGCATAGATGTAAGTGCGGGAAAAGAATGCAGTAGTCTACATTCGCACAAGCAGCTAGCTACATTCGTGTTGAATTTTATAGCTTTTTAAGATACGAAACAGGCGGAATGTAGATATGTCCTGGCAGAATAACCTTTTGACTCTTCAAAAGGAATGTGATTCCAATTTTTCGTCGAGATCACAAATAATTTTTGTTGGACTTGCTAAAGAAAACACTGTTGACCGAAACATTCCTTTCTTTGGTAGCTTAAAACGTTTTTATGATGCAGTTTATATGACATTTTTTTACGTCAGAGAAAAGTCCTATTACCGTGAAACTACCCTCATACAAATAGTGATGAAGGGTGGATCTATATAGGAAACTTTTATTATTCATTATTTTGTACTGTTATTTTTAATTTTGGCTGCAAAAAAAAAAAAAAAAAAAACTCCTGAGCACCGGGGAAAAAAAAAAAAAAAAAAAAAAAAAAAAAAAAACATAAAAAAATCTTTGCAGGTTTTCAAAAGTTGAGATGAGTTCATCCTTTGTTGATCCTATACATCTAAATTCAATCGATCCAAGTGACAAATCAATTGCAATAAAAGTTACGATGCAGTGTTTATTCGTCCCTTTGTTGCCACATTTAAATTGCAAGGTCGTTAATTTACTTCATGAAATCAATAAAACGTACCTAGACACAACTTATAACCTAAATCTGGCAACTAGGTCTATGTTCAGCGTTGCTGCGAGGCAAGCATTAAAGGCTATCATGATTCATTGTCCATTGTTGTTGGTTCTTTTTTTTTTCCTTTTCTCTCCTCTTCATGTCAAATAATCGCTCCCGATAGCCGTCGAGGCTCATCCTTATTAGACGCGCCGTGTTCCTTTTTTTGCAGTCAGATCAGATTTGATGATAATTAAGTGAAGGATACAGATGACAAATTAATTGCAACCGAACGGAAAAAAAAGAAAGAAAAAAAAAAAATAAAAAAAAAAAAGAACACCCGTACCTACCTACCCGTTTTGTTTGTAGTTTGACCGCTTCCATGTTGAAAAAGAAAACCGGAGCTTGGGAAAAGCACGCGGGGTTCGAGAGGAATTGGGAAAACAGTGTTTTATAACATAGATGTTTGTAACAATAGTAAATAAAAAGCTAGTTTGCTCGTAACTTTTAAGGGGGGAAAGGGAGGGGTTCGATGACTTGTGGGGGGTGTTTCCGGTCCGAGGGGTGGTTACAGGAAATAGAGGAACAGAGGATGAAAGATAGAGGGGGGGAGGGGTTGAGAGAGAGATCCGATGATATTTCTTATACCACTAGTGGATCAAACCGAGGAACAAACAAACAAGATCACGCATACGTAGGTAAATATCGCGGCACTTCCGAAATGTTTCGGGATAATAAGTCAGTATCGCAACGGATAGAAAGTAGCTATCTCTGTTTTTCTCTCCATTGAAACCAGTGGCATATCGTGCAATTTGGCAACGTTGCAGTTCCTTCATTTAAACCCATGAAAAAGATCGAACTATTGGGTGTTTGATGAACCCCTTTGCATTCGACTTTTTAGAATGGTTTAAATGGATACAATACAACGTTGCCAAATTGCACGCTAAGCCGCTGATTCCATTGAAACTCGTATGATAAGACAAGGAAAGTCAATATGATATAACTCCGAAGGCGGATCCAGCATTATGGCAACTGTGTATTATTCCCCTTTGAATGCATGAGAAAAAATCGAATACTGAGAGGGACATGGCCCCCTCAAGAATCGATTGTTTCTCATACGGGGTTTAAAATTTGGATGAATTCATGGTTCCCAAAATCGCTGGATCCGCCCATGAAAAACCCCCAAATTTTCATCCTCTTTCTACCCTTTTTCTACCTATACATTCAAAGGAAATACGACAGAGATGGAGGAGATCCTAGTTGTTACACTAACAATAAGTAAAAGTTATGACTGAACTAGAATCAAAATGAGGATCTTTCAACCCTGCTGTTTGCTTTTTACTTACGATCGCAAAACAGTCGCCAATCACGAGTGATTTAATTGGTAGCAGCATCAATAGCAGCTAGGGTTTGCGTTTTTTTTTTGCCGCACTTAAACCTATGCAATAATATCGATTTTAGGTGATTCACCGAAGAATCGATTAGTTGACATAGGTTTTAATGCAGGTAATCTATAAACTATCGGCATCCAGAAAATGTATCGGCCAATAAGTTTTGCCATTGGCGGATCCAGCCTCCGCAAACGGGGGTGGCGAACTTGGGATTTTTGCCCCCAATGACCCCCTTGATCTTTTTTCTGTCTTTCTTTCCCCCTTTCTTCCCCCTCTTTTCACTTATTTTCGGCTAAACAGGGGGGGGGTGATTGTCCCCTTCGCCACCCCCCTGTATCCGCCAATGAGTTTGGACCAATTTAATGATGCATTTACCATAACGTATGATCAATTTATTGCTTCATTTTTGGCTCCGAACGGCAAACATATACAGCTTACACTCACAAAATCATCATCAATTCATTAAACTTACGGTCCGTTATAGTAGAACTTACTGATAGAAACGCCTTGTACAAATAACAGAAATATTCATTTATTCATTAATTTGGTATATCTTTGGACGTTTTCTTAATTCAATTGAGGCTGTTGCCAGAAAAAAATGCCCACAAAACAACGCAGGTGTATGTTCTTTCTGAGAAATCATCACTGTGATTAAGTAGAGACTTTTGTCTGAAGAGCGCATCTCTTGTTTTATGGACCCTTTTTCCGAAATTGGCCTCAATTTCCATGATGTTTTTCGGAGTTTCCTGAACTATATCCATATTATCAGGAGAAAACTCAATAATCAACCTTTTGGAGCACCAAAAGTGCGAGTAGTCGAAAATTTAAATAAATTACCGCAGAAATCAAACATAACTCTCATTTTCTACACTTTGTCGATCCATCCTCCTCTCTGGCCGAGGCATCAGGGATATATGAGAGAGGTCGGACCAGGACGGGCCAAAGGTCAAATACCTCCCTCAATGGGGAACATTGGACAGTGCTTTTTAACATTCATTATGGCCTGTGCTCAGTGGCCTCTACTCCTGATAACCTATTTATCAAAATATCATCTCAAGAATCCCAATCATAGCTGCCGCACTTTGCTGGACCTTTTTTTTTTTTTTTCTTTTTTTATGAATGCAGAGGGTAGCCTCTTGGATGATAATTTACTGTACTATTTTAAATGGTGAGCGGGGGGGGGGGCACTTTTGCCTAATTTCTCGCACCACTATTGTACACAGAGTCAACGAGCTATACCTTTATCTAGAGTGGCAGTTTAATGGATAACCTGCGTAACCAGTCTGGGGGATTTTCAGGTTAGGTTTAAGCGAGTAATTTGTACATTTGTTTCCGTGTATATTCGTTCGGCGCCACCGCACAGTGGACCGGAACATGCTTTGATCCACTGCGCGTCGCGCCGCATCAAAATACACGGAATCAAATGGACAAATTACTTGCTTAAACCTAACCTAAAAATCCCCCAGACTGGTTATGCAGAGTACTTATTAAACCGCCACTCTAGATAAATGTATAGCTCATTGCACACTATGGTCTGAGAACGTGAAAAAGTGGCCAAAAATCAAAAAAGTGAATTTCTCGTCCGTTTATCATTTATAAACTTTTAAGGCCAGTCATTTTAACTACCAAGTACCGATAACACTTTCAACATGTGATTCAGGTACCCAAACTTCGAAATGTTACAGTGAAAAGTTTTAAAATAAGCTTAAATGGTCCGAAACAATGATTTTTATTACTTTTTCACAACAGATTTTTCGGCCTTTATTTCTCAATCTAAGACCATTGTGCACTGCCTTTTAGTTATAGAAATGGGACACGTGTTTTTCGACCGAACCCTATCGCTCTAAAGTATTTGGTACATTTCAGTTTAACATGGACTCTCAAGAAATTTCAAAAAGATAGACATGGAATTACATTAGAAAAGTCATTCAATGGGGCAGTTGCAAAGGTCTGAAATGTGGTGTTTTTTGTGTAGAAAACGAAAGGATTTGATGAGTTGGAGAGAGAGAGAGGTGCCTTTAGTTTTTTTGGTAGCCGGTTTCTAAGATACACTCTTGTAAAGTTGCAAAAACAAAACTAGTGTGTTCTGACGTCACTACGCAAAATGTCCATTTTAAACAATGTATTTCGGGCCAAAATTGCATCTTCGAAACTGTGAAACCTGTTTAAAAAATCTAAGACATCCTTGTTTTCAGTTCATCACCAAGTACTTTTAATTACATTACTAAATAACACTAAAATTCAGACCTTTGCTACCGTCTCATTCATCTGTAATGGTCTCCGATCTGTGAAACTACTACCCATAAATCAGCACTGAAAGCTAATTAACTAGGCCATCGATATCTTGACTTAATTATTTGGAACATTGATTGAACGCTGAGAAATCAAATGGGATGAGTAAGTATCCCCTATAATCCGTTTTTTGTTTGTTTGTTTTTTTTTCAATTAATGCGAGGAGGGCCGCTTCACTAATATTTCAAGATGTCATAACTGATCCGTGAAAATGACCATGCAAAAGACCAGTAAAGAACATAATCCGATCAGACGACAACATGAGGATCCACGTGGCGCTGGGAGGACGCGAAAAATAAACAAGGTCAAACAACAGTCAAATCTGCCAAACACGGTTTACTGTCTCACAAATATTGACAAACGCACGGTATTCGTAATGTATGACAAGTTTCATAAATCCTTAACCAAGTTTAAAACTTGTTAATGGAAATTTTAGAAATATATTTTAAATTTCTAATTTCTCTCGAACGAGGTTTTTCATAAAATAACCGAAAACGTACTATTTCCCCTTTCCTTTCGCTTGAATACAAATACAAGGTTTCGTGACATTTATCGATCATTAATTTCGATGAAGGCACCGCAAAAGCGTTTTTTCTGTGTGCCGAGACTGTTTTCATCAACGAGGTATAGCAATAGAGAGACTGGTTCGAGTTGAAAGTCCTATCTCAATGTGTCACTATACAGTGTGTTCAGAAAGTCCGTCCCCCCGCTCTAACTTTTTGTCGGTTGATTTTTTCAAAAATCGCCGAAACACGTCTAAACTAATTTTTTTCAAGGAATCTTATGAGCTACATGAAAATTTCCGGGGGGCCCCCCTTAGGGGGTTTTTGGGGGGCAACTTCGTTTTTTCAAATGAGAAGGGGGGTTTTTTATTACACCATTCGATTTTCCTACGCAAACCGCACTCCAAAATTCTTACTACAACAAAAGTTATGGGGGGTCAAAGTTTCAAGTAGACCCTTGCCCCCGATTTTTTTCTCGAACCAGAAAAGTCGTCGAGAGATGATCTTGACGTCAAATGAAAGCTATTATCAAGGGCTACAATCTCACCAAATTTTACATCCTTACAACCCCCCCCCTTCAATTGCAAAAGGGGGCTCAACTGAGGCAAAAGTTCCGCGCCCCCCTTATTTTTTTCTTGAGATAGAAGCATCGTAGGAAAGCCGTCTTGGCGGAGATTCAAAGCAGTTAACAAAGCCACAAAAAAAGCCGTAACCTTTCGGCCTGAAACGCCAGAAAACATTAACACGAATAAGATTTTCACGAATGGAAAGTTTGAAATCGACTTGCCTCGACACACTGTGCGCCAGTCTTGTAAAAAGCAATGGTATGTGTGAGTACAGCACAGCGCTCCATCTCCCCGCGCTTAGTAGTCTCAAAACGCAATATCCACACTTGATTCGCAGAGAATACATTTACTTTAAATGCGTGTTGCGTATGAGTATGCAATTGAAGGGGGGGGGGGTTGTAAGGACGTAAAATTTGGTGAGATTGTAGCCCTTGATAATAGCTTTCATTTGACGTCAAGATCATCTCTCCACGACTTTTCTGGTTCGAGAAAAAAATCGGGGGCAAGGGTCTACTTGAAACTTTGACCCCCCATAACTTTTGTTGTAGTAGGAATTTCGGGGTGCGGTTTGTGTCAAATTTTTTTTATTTTTTAAGGTAAATCGTATGGTATAATAAAAAACCCCCCTTCTCATTTGAAAAAACGAAGTTGCCCCCCAAAAACCCCCTAAGGGGGGCCCCCGGAAATTTTCATGTAGCTTATAAGATTCCTTGGAAAAAATTAGTTTAGACGTGTTTCGGCGATTTTTGAAAAAATCAACCGACAAAAAGTTAGAGCGGGGGGGACGGACTTTCTGAACACACTGTATGGATGATCTATGATTCCAATTGATTCGCTTCGTTATTTTGAACCTTAAATCGAAAATTGTAACTAATTCAGTGGTTATAAATGAAAGTGGAAGTGTTTTAAAATGGTTATCCGAACACAGCATTCTAAAACAACCATCTAGGTGAGAAAATTTGGCTTGTATGAATGTATGTCAACTGTCAGTTTCTTTATCATGCACATATCCTTCCAGAAGAAACAGTTTTATCGATTCCTGTGTCCAGAAAGCCACTTTCAAACACTTGTCTTTTCGTTTGAAACCATTTTCAAGTGTATTAGTCATAAACTTTCTTTTTAAGGTGGAAAAAATGAGGTTAACAAACAGAGCCCGTGTAGAATACCCTTAAGAGAGATTTCCATCAATGTTGCCCCCTTGAAGTTTCAAAATTACATTAAATAAATCTTCTCTATTGCTATGGCTCTTCGGTTTTTGCCCAACTAAATTATTGGATTTAGGTCCCGTTATCGCCCGATTAACCCTCTAAGGACCAGGTTTGTTCAAAAGAAGACCGCACTCTTCCGTTCATAAAGGGAAGGTAGCTGAATGTTCGTACTCGGAGGAATTACAATTGCCTATACAACGAATTGAAGGCGCCCGACAATACTTTGTCTTGTAAGTGTTTGTAAGTGTATCCGGAATAAATACTGAAAAAATGTGAATAGACTAGATGAGAAAAAACGAGTTTACTCGGGCTTGGCCCATAAGGCGGGGTTAAAAAGCGCCGATGAATTATTTTTTGCTCTCAGCTCCGATATTCTTGGCAACGCTGGTCCTCTCCTCAAGTTCAGTGGAGGATATTCTGACAACACTGTTTCGCAAGGAAGAATGTTTCAGCTAGGAAAGACCATGTAATGATCCTCCAATTATTATCGATTCAGTATCCCCCCCCTCCTCCTACGGCAACGGTATACAACTTAAAAATATCGCCCTCGAAAATCTTTTAATCAACCCGAAACCCGCAATAAACATGTACGCAGCGAGTCTCGCGGTGAAGGGAAAAGATAGATTGAATTGGCGGCGGCGCGGCGGTGGATCCTGGAGGGGAAAGAGGTGATCGGGAGGGGGGGGGGGTAATAAGGGAGAGGGAGGCGGACTGTGAGTCGCTGGAATTGAGTCTATATTCACAACCTCTCACTTGCCGATTTCCCTTTTTTTTGCTTATTTAGGGGTAACAAATTTGTCAGAGCGGGTCAAGAAGACAAGGTCAAAATTTTTAAGTTGAGAACTTGGGTGCGAGAAGGGACTTCTCCATTGCAATATTCCACTATCTCATTACCCTACTTCTTTTTTTTGTTTGTTTTTGTTAAAAGGATTGGGAGAAGTAATTTTTTCCTTGAAAATTTCGCTAAAAACCCTAAAATTCATCAACATAGCCCCAAAAGAGAAGAACTGTTATAGTAAATGAGGAGGTAATGAAACACTATAATAAACAAGTGCCTTTCTCGCACCCAAGTTTTAGTCCCAAGTTTAGATCGCCAAGTCAAGGCGATCGTTCGACGCCTATACAATCAGATTTTAAAAGAAAAATTTTGAAAGCTTGCGTTTAAAGCTCTCAAATTCTAAATAGAAAGGAGAAACACGTTTTGTTTTTGTTTTTCCTTTTTAATGTAGGACATTTTTTGAGAAGAGTCTGTCGCAAAAAATATTAACAAATTCACAGAAATCAGAAATGAATTAGGGATTTATCTTTCGTCCATAATATATTCTAAAACCCTTTTCAATTTTTCCCTTTTTTTCCATAATTAACACTTAACTATGTTAATTATTCATAAAAAAATGGTTTGTTCCAAAAATATCACCTGCAATTCCTGGAAAGGAGGCTTTTCTAACCCAAAAGCAAAGTTGTATTTTGAAAAATCAGGTGCTCTTACCCAGTTGCGCAACGAGGAATTCTCTATCTCTCTCTTTCCTCCATTCAAATACGTGCATGTATTAGACAAGGATGGACAAGAGAATTTAACCCCCTCTATCTTTCTTTTTTCAACTTGTAAGTACAAAAGGAGAATGAGAGAGATAAAAGAGGTAATGGTAGCGCTATACTGTACTGACTCATCGTCAAGTGTGACGGCAACCCAGGTAATTGCTCCAAAAAGTGTCCAATTATTCAGATCAGTAAAAATAAAACAAATATCTAATTAATGCTAAATGATGCTGTTGAATTAGTTATTAACAAATTAATAACCAATTAATTAGTTATCAATGGTATTCGTGCAGGTGAATCATGCCAAAACTCGTTTCGAATTTTGCGTTTCGGTGCGTCACGACAAGAAAACGCTATAAGCGAATAAATAGTTAGTCATTCACTTTAGTCGAGAGGATGAACACTGTGTCCCCCCCCCCTATTTTTCTCTCTTTTTTTCTTTTAAAGGAAGTTTACTCTTTCGTCAACTTGGGCCACACAGACGAAATGGAAGAGAGAAGACATCCATACCCTTCCGAGATTACTAGATCTGTGATCGTTCCATCTTGTCACCTCAATTAATCGGAATTCGAGCCCGGGCCCTCTGGGTAGTGATGGCATAACGTGAAATTCGGCAACGTTGCAGTTCGTCCATTCTAAACCATAAAAAAGACCAAACTGCATAGGGTTTTCGGCAAACGCCTTCGCATTCGACCTTTCAAATGGACATAAATTGACACATTACAACGTTGCCAAATTGCACGCTCTACGCCAGTTACTGCTTCTGGGTTAGTGGCCGGTTGCACTGACCACTATAGACCAAGTGGGTAGATCTATATTCAATGTGTTTACAGAAACTTTCAACTGTGTTTTCTAAAAACTATATGATACGCTCTTTACCGGCAAGATCTGCATTTGATGCAGCTCCTCAAATATTTCAGACTTTAATCAATAATCATACGTTCCCGTAAAATCTTATCTGCGGCCCGTCTACTCACAAACCAAACCAAACGATACCCAACGACCTTGACAATTTAACCGACCCATTTGATTATCCGTTTTGTGCATCACTTCTATCGGCACGATAACGAAAAGCGAAGGGATCGGATCCTGCACGAGCGATCGACCAATCTCCTCATTTGCTTCGGAAGGAGGCATGTAAATAAAGTTTTAAGGTCGTCAAGCGCTCTCTGACCTAATTCGTGGTGCATTACAGCGATCCAAAGTTGGTCTGAGTGTAGGGTCCCCTCCCCGTCTCACAGAGAGAAATGAGAGCTTGGTGGAGATGGCAAGCAAGCTCGTTTGCACGACGAGCAGATGGTCGAGAGACATCCACTCACGATTTCTGGTGAGAGAGGATCGAATTTATCGATTGGGAAAAGTCGAGATGGTCAGAAAATGTCTCGCAGAAGTTAACAATAGTCACTTTCCTGGTTTTTATCGAAAGCTCTAAGCCACCTCCATTCATTCAGTGATCTACATATTAACGGGTAAAAAAGAAAACAAATAAAACAAAAAACCTCGTATTTTATTTCCATAAAAAAACAGGTCTGCTCGCGCTAATAGTTGCTATTTAACAGCATTACTGTCAACTAATGTACAAGTGTGACGAGTGCTGACAAAAAAGCCATCTATCCTGCAAAGTTGAAAAGAAAAGGCGCATTTTTTTTTCTATAAAGAACAGTTCTGCTCGCTTGTTGTCGGTTAAACGAAGCATTACTGTCAATTAATCTACAGGTGTGCGACGCGTCTTGACAATAGAACTCTTAACTTGTACATATTCGATCAAATTTAAATTGTTACTACCATTGCATAAAGGAGTGCTTGGATTAGCATAAATAGGACATTACTCACTTTGAAAACTTTACAGGAGGCGGTTAAAACTGCATTGCTGTCTCATTTCACTCTCATTATAACTGCATTTCTTTATTTTATCGTGCATATACTCCTTTCAAAATACTCATTTTTCGGGCCCCGGTTCTCTATGGATACCACCCATGATGGAAGCGAGTCGGTCCGAAGGGCCATCCCCGGAAAATTGTTCAATCTTATACTCGCAAACCTATGCTATTTTAAGCTAGTTATGGTCACAAATAAGACCGTCCCGTCCTAGATGCAAGAGAGCGAGAAACCAATAGTTATTAAAAGTTAGTCGTTAGTTTATAATAAAGATTTGAACGATTTTGAAATAATGACACTGTATAAGTTGCACGTAGTTTTGTATGTTAAACCGATGCTTAGAAAAAAAAAAAAAAAATCTGCACCTTGGGTCCCCAAGAACCCGAACCTCGATACCATATAGTACCATCTCTCCTCTCCGAGTGCATGGGAGCCCTACATTTGGCAAAAAAAAGAAGAAGAAAAAAAAAAAAAACTATCCCATCGATTCAATGCTAAACAATAGATTCCATAGTAAATCATTGCTTTGCTGACAGTCGATTAAAATGTATATATTTATTGAATTTTTATTGTTACTTTTAAACATAAATAAGAACTGAGAAATTGGCAACTACGTTGTCAACTGTGTTAAGTTATTTAATAAACAGACATAATGCTGTCAAATATTCGTTTCATTTGCAAATATAGGTGCATCAGGGTTGAGTGAGTGCAAGCAATGCACACACAAAGAAAAAAACATAAAACAAAAAAATACAGTCGATTGTTTTATAAAAATATCATATGGAGGAAAAATATTGTTGGCAAATTACACTAGCCGCTACTCACTACTGCCACACTGAAGTTGGACACCCTGTTGTTTTCGTCGGACTTCAATTTGTTAGACGTGCCCCGAACTATAGTATTGAATTAGCAATGTTACTAGTGTATATCGTTACTCAAGAGTCTAGAGAAGGAAGTTTTCCAGCGCAATTTCGTTTTTTATGACGCCCTAAAAGAAGCTCACACGTTAAAAAAAAAAAAAACAAAACAAAACAAAAACAAACGCAGACTCGAGCACCCCCTAAAGTCTTTGAGTTAAATTTTCTCTATAATTCTTTCCCCGCACTCCTTTTTTTATACATTGCTTGACTTGTTCAACGAAAAGTGCCGCGCCGTTGTCAAACGGACGTGTTTTTTTTTCATTTTATGATTCTACACGTGCGTTCAGTCGTGATGGAGGTGCGTGCAATCTGACACACCGGTTTTTGCTTTTTAGTCCATTCAAAGTCATTAAAAAGGTCAACTTTTCAAAAGAGCACAGTGCACCCTCTCTAATCGTTATTTTACATTGATTCAACCCATATAGTACCATGGCTGAAAGTTTTCTTTTACTGAAATCTGTTTCACTTGTTTTTAATGGGGCAGTATCAAGGGTCTGAAATGTTGTGCTTTTTAAAAAGAAAATTAATAATAATAATAATAATAATCATTTATTGATACATTCACCCTGCTGTACAAGGCTATGGTAAAGTCAACAAAATAGGATCTAATATATAATAGCTAATATAATAACAAATGAATGAGTTTGACAAGAGTAGGTAAACAAAACTAAAGCTAGACAGGATCAATTTTGAATTCTTGATAGAATAACAGGGTTTAACACGAATTAACACGAACAAAAAATTACTGTCATTATACCATCTGTTTACTAGAATTACAGTTACATATTATTTCAAAAAATTTCCCTTTAATCGAGTAACAGGGTGTGTTAGTCAGTATCTGCTTGAGTATAAAGAGGAATTGCGTGGAGCCTTCTTTACGAAATACTTTTTTCAAGGAGCCAGATAAGTTATTAAATAGTTTTACGGCAATACTGTGGACACGTTTTCGGCGCAACTTTTTTCCATTTTTTTGGTTTAGGGGGATTGTGGAAATGGTGCCTAGTTTCCCTTTGTGTTCTGGCTGTAATCCTTTAGGGTTTAGGTAACCGGCCTTTATGGCACATGATATGGTCTCATAAATGTAGAGATTAATTACAGTCATGATTTTATATTTCTTGAAGAGCTCTCTGCAGGGGAAGTTATGAGGCTTTTTATCAATCAACCTGATAGCTCTTTTCTGTGCTAGAAGAACCCATTGATTCTTGACGAAACCCCACAGGATTATGCCATAGCGGATTTGGACTGAAAGTTAGCATGATAGAATTGGGAAACATTTTTTTACTTAGTAAATTCACAATTTTCTTAAGGCAAATGTTTGAACTTTTAATTTTTTTGTTAATTGAGTTATTTGATTATCCCATAAAAGTAGCTGATCAAATTTTAGCCCAAGATTTTTGCTAGAGTTCACTACTTTAATAATTTTTTCATTAAATTTGAAATACTCAAAAAAAAAAATATGTGGAGTCAGTTTGATAATGATAGTTTTGAAAAATTAATGGGTAATTGTTTGACATTACACCATTTAACGAGTTCTAAAAAAATGGTGAACAATTTGTCAAGAACGTTTGTTCCTTTGATAATTATGTTGGTATCGTCTGCAAAAATTACAATATGGATGTCTATCCCAAGACTTTTGAGACTAAAAGGGAGATCTTTTATGAAGATCAAGAAAAAAGGGTCCGAGAAGAGAACCTTGGGGAACACCACTCAGACACAATGCTAATTCAGAGCTGACTTTAACTCCATTTATTACTATCTCCGTGAGCTGATGTCTGTTATTAAATATGATTTGAGCAGCTCAAACGCTTTCCCTTCGATACCGTAGTATTTAAGTTTCTGAAGCAAGAGGCTATGGTTGACCATGTCAAACGCCTTCTTAAAGTCTATTTGCAAATTTATGACTGCGTCGTTGCCTGATCTTTCAAGGGTATAATCATGGAACGCAAGTAGGGCATCCGTTGTGTTTTTTTCATGCGGAAGCCAAATTGACTGTTAGTGAAGATATTATTTTGTTCAAAGTACGAATATAATTGTTTAAAAAATAATAACTTAAAAGGGTTTTTCGAAATAAAGGGGAGGATAGAAATTGGCCTATAGTTACTTAAACACTCTTTTTTTCCAGATTTAAAAAGAGGCAAAACTCTTGCTTTTTAAGGGTATTAGGAAAAACACCAGTTTTATGGCATCATTTATCAAAAAAAACGAGTCCATCAGTCAGTAAGTCTAAGTATTTAAAGCAGAAATTCCAGAGATACCATCGCAGCCTGTCGCCGCTTTGAAATTATGTCTTTGAAAGCGTGGATTAAATAAAACTTAGAGATGAGATTGAAGAAAAGATTGTGCCAAGTGTGGTGACAGTACTTGGGAATTTTGTCTACTGCACTGTTTTAATGCAGCCTTTCACCTCAGAGGCTATACTAAAAAATGAGTGTTGAAAGCATTTGAAATTTCTTTGGGATCGGTGATCAGGGATGATCCGACGTTGATTGAACCAATTTGACAGATTCCTTTTTTTTTTACCTCCGTTAATAAGGTCCCAAACTAGTTTGGTTTTCTTGATGGGGGGGCATTTTTTATCTTTTTCTCTGCATTTTCTCTATTTATTTGTGAGATTTTCTTTTAATAGATTGTTTATTTTGTTGGGTTTTTTTTGAAACATCTATCCCGAAACATTTATAAAAGAGGAATAATTTTCTTATCAGAGACTAACTTGTTTAATTCAGCTTTGAGGGCTGGGTTACAGCTGATAACTCGTTTTGGTTTTTTTTGAACATGTTTTAAGGGAAAACAATCATTCATGAAGTTCAAAATTTTATCTTGGAAAAAGGCAGTACTTAAGCTAGCATCTATGTGATTTTTTCCAAGATAAGAGAGCTGTTGAATGCAGTCATTAGGTGCTGAAATTTGGCCTTATTTGCCGGTGTAAAAGCCCTTTTTTTAAAATTGTTTTTGGTTTTTTTTTGCCATTCACCATGACATTAATAGCAATGCCGCGTGGTCTGTTAAGGAAAGGTCAATAATATCACAGCTCTTTAAACCCCAATCTTTTGTATAAAATTGTCTAATAGAGACTTGCTTTTTTTACCGTATCTGGTGAAAGTGTTGTTGAGCATAATTCTAAGGTTGAAAGAGGCTATTAAGGATCTGAACTCAATATTTTCTGCGTCCTTTTTTTTATGCATTGGATGTTAAAGTCTCCCAAAATAAAAAATTTCAGGTTCATTAAACAGCATCGGTTCAGTACAATCTCAATTTTATCCATAAAGGAAAAAAAAAATTCTCATTTGGTGCTCTGTAAATCGTTACTATTACAATGGGATCATCAAGGATAAGATTTCCACAGCAGTTATTTTACAGGCGCAAATTTCAAAAACGGATTCTTATGTATTGCCTCAAAGTTGAGTGAGCTTCCCAGAGTCCCTCTTTTTAGGAAGTTCATCACTCCTCCCCCTAATTTTTACTTCTATTAAAGGTAGCTACTTCTGCAAAATTCTCAAAGTTAAAGAATTCGTCATTTAAGCCAGTGTTCGGCGAAGCAAAGTACATTTACAGAATCCATATCTTTTTGTTCATTACAGAGAAGATTTACTTTGTTTTTTAGACTGCGAAGTTTACATAGAAAATTGAGATAGATGAACGATCACATTTTACAGGGATGTCATTATTAATAATCAAATTGTGGATATTTAAAGCAAGATATCGGTAACTTACCTTCTTCAATGGTTTACTCATTTTTCTCTTATCTATGTTTTACTTACTAATCTTAGAGGCTACGCTTAATTATACACATTAGTTTGCTCTAAACTAGAGAGATTTGGGCCGAGAATCGATAGTGTGTGCAACTATCTCGTCTTTATCATTGCGTTTAAATTACTGCTAATACAGTCAATATTATTAGAAGAGAAATTATACCCTCGGTTAGGATGACCATAGCCCCTAGAACTATCATGCCAGATCTTACTCTTTTTAAAATTAGTATGATCGTCACGATTTTTTGTCAGAACTACTTCAATAGTTTTTATGGGGCTCATTACACAGGAGATTAAATTCACGAGTTTACGCTTTCAATAGTATTGAGATGAAGACCATGTTTTGGGGTGGTCCGTTCTATCTAAGCTATCAAGGGATAAGAATTGGCAATGTTCATGCTTTGTCACCAGTTCAAGTAGATAATTATTTATTACATCTACTCTTATTAATTTTGTCAGATTTATCATATCTGTATGGTAGTGCACAAAAGATTAAATTGGTCGTTTGGTTGAGTCAATTAATCTATCAACATCACCAAAAAAAGCGTTTGGGACATTCACTATTTATTTTGAAAACATTTTTAGTTTCAAAATTATTTGTGCCTCCCAAACTAGCAGAGAATCATTTTTACTCAAGTTTTTTGCTGTCGCTTGAAGAGATTCAATTATTACCCTAAGAGGAGCGTTTTCCTTACTGTTTGTACACACACTGAATTTAAAGGGTTTAGCTTTTCATAAAGAAAAGGGTAAAGTTTTTTCCCATGGCTGTCAGCAAAGACAAGGAATTATTTAACGTTTTTTGACCATTTCTATCAATGTGATAATCATTACACGAATTAACATAATTTGCAGGGGGAAGGTTTTATCTAATAATGAAGAAACGGGTCTGTTGCATTGCGATGGAAAGTGGGTTCATTTTTTCGAGCTGACGTTCTTTCGTGTAAATTTTTTATTAATTTTTTTAATCTTCTAGTTTACAAGATATTTCATCAAAGTTAAATTTTTTGAGTTTTGTTATTCTTAATAAGCTTATCAATTTGAACTTTTAAGTCTTCGTTTCCTTTTTTAGAGTACTTACTAATTTTTCAAAATCCATCAATTTGTCATTGTAACCATTTAAAAATGTGAGTATACAAAGTCAGTTTGAGTAGCAATAGTAGCAGTGGTTTCATTGTTGGTTGAGAAGAATTTAAAAACTGAATCGTCCTCCATTGTAGTTTTTGATCAAGGATCAGCAGGGTTGATTTCCACACGCTGCAGTCTTCGTTTTGTTGGTATTTGAAAGATCAATGTTTTGAATGATTACTGGATTTGCCTTCTTCGAAATCGCATTTGCATTTGCACGGTTAGCACCATTGGAATTTTTGACTTTTCTCCTCAATGAGTATGTATTATGATGGTAGGAGGCGTGCGCATTCTCTGAGGGGAAGGCGTAAAAAATAAGGATGGAGGGGAAGAGCTTGCAATTTGAATAGGAGAACGGAAAGAGGAGGAGAAAGGACTGGGATTTTTGAATTTCTCATGTTTCCGTTATTGCACAATTAATGCCCCTTCAATTTCATGTGATGCAATGTATTATGCTGCGAAGTAATGGATAGGTATGCACGCCTCGGGTTGTCACCGATAGATCGCGGTATAGTGACTAGCGGGGCTCTAGCGGTGGTAGCTTCTGGTTTCGGGTGTTGGGGATATGAAGCTCCTTTTAGTGGAGAGAGATAAATTTTAGTTGCTGCGGCAAGGCAGGAAGTATCGACTTTTTGCAGGAGTAAGAGTAATATGAGTGCTGAGGTTCAGAGGTTATATATATCGCTACCAGAGTAGATAGGTAACCCTTTATCTCTTTCGGTTCATTAATATTCTACGATACGTGGTGGCAACGCTGTAATGATAGTTAGTCCAATACGGCAACAAACACAAAAGTGAGGTTATGCAAAGAGAAAGAAATTCGAAGATGAAACACAGTCGTTTACCTCAGCACAACAGCGTAATAATTATCACAAGTTCATGAATACTTAAATAGCTGATTTTACTTAGAATCATTTAAAAAACACAATGATACTAATAATTAAAAGACTGATTTCGGAAGAGCACTTGGAACTTAAACTTGTCAGCAGCGACGTTGCCAAAAAAAAAAAAAATTAAAAAATTACTGAAATTTAAAAATTACGGAAAAAAATTACTGTACTTGACTAGCTGAGAACAATAGTGCCTTTGGTTTTTTCCTAAGTGTCCCGGTTTTGGAGTTACACAAGTGTAAAGTTGTAAAAAATCTGGGGTTTTGTGACGTCACTACGCGGAATCCCATTTAAAACAATGTATTTTGGGCCAAAATCCCATTTTCGGAACAATGGGACTTAATTAGCAACCAAAGGCATCTTTCTCCTCAGCTCACCAAGAACTTTAATTTTCTTTATAAAAAACACAACAATTCAGACTCTCGCAACTGCCCCATTCATTATTCTGGGTCCAAGAAATGTACGGTACACATCACGGTCCTCGGCCCCAAGTCCGCCCTAAGTACTTCAACAAGCATCGGCCACCAGCAAACGGACCACATCGGACCGTTTAAAATGGCGAAACCAATAAACTAACCTCAAAATAGCACTTAGGGTGGGGTGGGTTGGAGAGGCTCTAGACCCGCCCCAAGAAACGTAAAGTTGGGAGCGCACCCAACATTCCGATGTGCCGTTAAAAAAATGTGAGGTTAGAATCGCCATTTTCAGGTACGACCTAAAGCCCGTTTGTACCGTACATTTATTGGGCCCAGTTGAATATGAACAACAGAGTACTTCATTGAGTGCCTTCAATTGAAAGTGTAGGCAAAAACAGGCACATCTGAGTAGGAATATTTATCTACTCGCTCACTTGATTTGAATGAGCACACGGTTGACAGATTTAACTTGGTACTGAAATGGATACATGAAACGTTTTCAGGTGACACGCGACACGCTCCACCACTATAAGTAGAGTTCTAGGTTTAACGATTTGAACGCTGAGAATTACTGCGATCTACATATCTGACTTTAATGCACGAAAATACTTTGATCATTAATATTTTCTCAACCGCAGGTGGTGGCAGAGTCTCCCTTAACGATGTAGAACAATTTGCAGATATTTTGACTCTTTCCGGCCCATTCAATATTATACGCCCGAGTTATTTGATTTCTTATCCCTATCTTCCATTGACAGTAAAAGCGATTCCAAATCGTTAACACCGGCAAAATAGTGGTTTAATGAGCGCCTTAAATTAACGGGATAAGCAAACTCAACACCGCGGAGTACGAATATTTAACTACTCACTGAATTTGAGTGAATCATAACTTTGATTTCTTTTGCAAATCTGAACCTGGTAGCAAAAAGGTTAATGGGGGTGATTTCACCGCGAAATGATTACAGAAGCTATTATTTTCGTGCATTACACTCATAAACTGAACAGAGTGCGTGATCTTTTTAGCCAATTGACGAAAACCAACCGGTTTGTTTATAGTTCATCAAAACAGTGCTTTAAAGTAAAGAAAGTAAAGTAATAAGGTGCTTTTAAATTAAATCTTGACTATTTTCGTAGGGAAATTCGGCAACCTGGATAAATAAGGCTTGAATTTTACATCACTTGCGAGTAATAAAGCTCACGACAGTTTATTGGAGCTCTAATTCGAGATCATTTCAAGCCAGCTTCCGTGCATCTGCTCGAGAGCGAGAAGCGAGGGGCTTTTTAACCTATCAAAACAATCCGCGGTTTGTGGTTAAATCAACGGTCATAAATCTATGAATGAGCTGTTCTCGTAATACTACCAACTCCATGCTGTTTAATAAAAAACCGGGGTTTTACGCGTTAACTCAAATCATAATAAGGAAATTTGAAGCGTCATGTTAACTCAGTAGACAGTTCTAGTCAAAAGCCCAAAATTTGAAAGTTGACTATTTTCAGATGCTAGTTTTTTAGTGTGTATTAAAAGAGCCATCTACCCAAAATCTATTATCTTCCTTGTTACATATTCGGTGCTGACACTTCAATTCTAAGTACATGTATCTACACAGAAAGAACAAAAAAACACTGCTTTGTTTATAGGACTAACAAAACCTTTGATACTCAAATGACACCACAGCGAAATACTTTAGTAAGAGCAAACCAAACCTTATATTTGTCTAAGTGTAACTAAAGAGATTTCACCTGGCAAAACTTCTTTTAGTAGGGCGTACAAAACCTTTAGGTATAGATGAATATTATATTATAGTAAGATAAGATTTGGTTTGTCCTACTAAAGTCTTTTGCTGGGTCATTTTTCTACAAAGCACTACCAAAGCGATTCTTTCCCCGTCCCCCCCGTTTTTTTTTTTTTTTTTTTTTTTTTTTTGAAGTGTAAAAATTGAAACTCTCTAATAGCAGTCACGCGCTTGGACTTTGGTCTGAGATCGAAAATAGTGGCCAAAAATCAATGAAATCAAGGAATAATGAATTTTCAAGCTTATTTTAAAACTTTCCGTAGTAACATTTCGGGGTTTAAACTATTTATTCAAAGTATTCTCTGTGATTAAAATATGCGTAAATAGGGAGTTTATAAAACCGAAAATTAGTGAGTTTACTTTCTATGGTTTTTGCGCTTTTTTGGTTGATCTCAGACCGTATTGCGCCGACAACAGTCCTCTAACTGATGGTTTTACTTGGAAAAAAAAAAAAATAACACCCTTCTACCTTATTGCCTCTTTCTGCCAAACATTTTCCCGGTATTTAACAAGAAGTCTCGGGCAAACGGGTTCGGAGAGCAGTGATAAAATGACTCTATACTTACCTAGGTATTTTACAAAAAACCCGAGTTTGCCACTTGCCTGCAACATAGAAACCACTTGAACCATAGGCGTAGCGTGACCAACAAAAGTGAGGGGGGGGGGCTAGAAAGTGAAAAAGTGATGACCTTTTTTTTTTTTTTTTTATGCTTCTCATCTCAAAG
Source organism: Trialeurodes vaporariorum (assembly GCA_011764245.1). Classification (NCBI taxonomy): domain Eukaryota; kingdom Metazoa; phylum Arthropoda; class Insecta; order Hemiptera; family Aleyrodidae; genus Trialeurodes; species Trialeurodes vaporariorum. Next base: position 35,511,923 of record VMOF01000320.1, on the reverse strand, counting down.
GGATGTTTAAAATTACCTAGAATTACCAAGTCAATTTGTTTTCAGCCCCTCCGCAATACAAAATTTTAGCCCCGATTTTTAGCTCCTCCACCCAAAAAAGTGGGGGGGGCTATAGCCCCTCCTAGCCCCTGATACGCTATGCCTATGACTTGAACCCAACAATGGAGTATTGACTCATAGTTCTGCCAAAAATGGAGCTAGATAATGTTAGCATTCAAAGGTGGCTCATTTCAAAAAATCAGCGCTAGAACTATTTTATTGAGCTTTTAAATAATTAACCCAAGTGTTGACTTTACAAATAATTAACGACGCGACCACGCGAAAGCGACGGACCTGCCGCGCCGCGGTCACCTCAACCGTTTTACCTCTTCCAACCGTCCACCGATTTATCCTTCCGCGGTCGAGTGTCTTGGGGGATCCATTCGGAATATTTATTGTCTCACGTGTTAACATAAATTAGCAATGCCCCCCCCCCCATCACCACTTGTCCTGCCCCATTCCATCTGCGCGAGGCATAGCTGTAGCTAGGACATTGTCTTCATCTCTCTTAGCCCATTTAAACTCATGCGTTAGAGAAGGATGGATATAGGGGCTGTCACGTGACATCAGCCCCTGATCCTGTCCTTTTTTAACGCATGCAGTCAAATGGGCTAAGAGAGAGAGAGAGAAAGATAATATCCTGGCTACGGCTGTAGAGCGAGGTATAGCGGACGATGAGAGATAAGCCATATTGTAAACATATATAGTGCAACAATGCAGTTGAGGCAAGATTGCCAAGTTACACGAATGGATAGAGGAATGATCTATTCAACTCAAGGTAAAATTGGTGAGAGTTCTTCATCGGAATCTATGGCAACGATGGTGTTTTAGTGCTTCGCTGCATAGATGGTCGTTGAGGGGTGAACTGGGCATTAAATCCTCCTTTTTTAGCACAACAATTTCACTATGCGGAAATAATTTCGCCCAGCAAACGCTTTTTTCAGTGGTTGCTTGTGCAATGTGGCAACAGTGGATTCTCTCCATTTGAACCTACGTAAAAAAATCGATTTTGTATCACCAAATTCCTTTCTCCACTTAATCTGTAAGAATCAACCTTCAAATTTGCTGCTTAGGGTGTAAAGAATCGATATGTAGAAGGTTTGATTGGACACCCGCAAAATCGATACTCTTGCATTGGTTCAAATAAGTAGGAAAACAACCATAATATCAATAGCTCATATAACTATTGTGTATGGGGAATGTGGCTCTTGCAAACTTTTGCTATAGGCAAATAAATAGTCCAATCTGATGGAACGACCAGCGGAAATCACGGAAATCAAACTAAGAAAGTCTAAAATTCAGTAATAAACTCACGTAACTGCTATAACGACAAGTTCGTAATGGCGGTTCAACGCAGGTGTCATGAGAGATTTCTGTCTATCATGTCACTTGCTCTACACAAACACAGAGATATCTCAAATTAGATAGGAATCTCCCATGATGACTGCGTCTCTCCGCCATTAAGCCCGATTCTGAGAGTGACTTTCGTGAATTTCCAGCAGAGACAAATATAGCACAAAGCTTGCGACAGGTGTCCACTTTTCTGGCTCAATTTTGGTCGGAACTCGTTGAAACAACATCCAACATTAGCCTACAGTTGACTGATGAGGCAAACCGTGTTTTCGTTTCCGGGACCGCGGACCAATCACAGTCTCTTGTTGAGCTCACCACTCAACAGTAGGCTATGTTTATCGTTGCAGCCGGTGACTCCCGAGTAAAACTGAGCGCACTAAACTTGCCTCATTTTTCTAACACGGGAAGCATACGGTGTGCTGGGTCTCTATTTATCTCTAATTTCTAGTATACTCATCGTTATTTTTACAGGTTTTCATGCAAGAAGCAACTCTTCAATCCTCTAAAGCAAAAGTTTGCAAGAGCCCGATGATAGTTTCCGAACATTGCAAACACAAGTTGTCACGAGTGCAGGTAAAATGAGACGGTGGCGGCGTGTTCAGTGTGCCCATGAGTATTTCCGAAATCTAACGATAGATGGCGTAACTGAAGGTGGAGGCTGCGAGCGTGGAGGAGCCGGCGTCGTCTTCGATTGATGCCTCCTGTTTTATTGCCTCCAATCAATTGATATTGGCAGAGCCATCCCAGAGACGGGCACGGGAGTTGCGACTCATCTCGAAATAATATAATTGAATGATTACAACGTGCGCGGAGCGACAGCAGCGGCATGGCAGCGCAAGAAGGAATCGATAAAAGAAAGGAAAAGAAACAGGTCGCGTCAAAAATATGTCGACAATCCCCCATCCTCACCAGAACCATCAGAACGGAGGAGGGACAAGTAAAAGTGAAGAAGAGTTGCCCGATAGCTCCCGCGTCTGATGTACTTTTTTTGCAATGCTATTTTTGTAACGTTGCCGTCTATGTCACCCAGAGACAAATAGAGACCCAGCACACCGTATGCTTCCCGTGTTAGAAAAGTGAAGCAAGTTTAGCGGTCACAGTTTTGGTCGGGATTCACCGGCTGCAACGATAAACATTGCCTACTGTTGAATGGTGAAGCTCAACAAAAGGCTGTGATTGGTTCGCCGTCCCGGAAACGGAAACAGGCTTTGATTTCCGAATGCAAAACACACGCTCATCAGTCAACAGTAGGCAATAGTTGGCTGTTGTTCCGATGAGTTCCAACCAAAATTGAGCCAGAAAAGTGGACACCTGTCGCAAGCTTTGTGCTGGGTCTCTATTTGTCTCTGATGTCACCCTTAGAATTACTCGTGCATGGGAAAATAAACTGTAAGGAATACCCCTCTCCCAATAAACTTAATCTGGGGGGCCCCAGACCCCTTATATTTTCTGGAGGAAACCTCCAAACTGAAATTATTTCAAAGAGGAGAGTAACTAAGGGTAGCTCCTTGGTAACAGGCCTTTTTGCTGACACCAAACAAAAATAGAAACTGCATGATAAAAACGTTGAAAGCAATCAAGTGGATGAATATTTCTGTTGAAGGTGCTGTTTTTTTTTCTAGCAAGCTAAACAATTACGAACCGTAAATTTAATGAATCGTTGAACTATGTATCTTTTTAAGAGTCAAAACAGGGGAAATGACCTGTGCCGCAGAATGAACTTTTGACTCCTTAAAAGCAGTGTATTGTCGATGTGTCATTCAACTTATGTTTTGCTTTTTGTTGAACTATAGCTAACAAAAGCACTATTGACACGATCTTTAAACGTTTTAATGATGCCATTTCTAAGACCGTTCTATAAACATCAGATGATGGAGCTTTCAAAAATCCAAGTTCCATCCGATTTCAGTCATACAGTACCCCCCTCCTACCCCACAATTCAATGGATTATATTTTTGTTGAATTACACAGAACTTTTTAGCTAAATTGGGTCTAGATGATAATAGTTTCTAATGAATGATCGAGCTTTTAAAAGTTAAATGGAGAAAATTTGATACCACAGTTTACAACATCAAAAGCAGACCTATTATAAAGGGGGCTTAAAGCCCCCAAAAACCGTTATTTTGCCCCACCGCACTCTATGCTCTGAGATCGTCAAAAAGTGGGCAAAAATCAGAAAGTAAATTTCTTACCAATTTATCATTTATAAACTTCCAAGTCGATTTAAATCATAGAAAACACTTTTATCAAGAAACTTAAACCTATAGAGTTGTCACTGGGAGATTTTAACTTAAACTTAAAAGGTAGACAACTATGATTTTTGATTTATTTTTTTCACTGAGTTTTTGCCACTTTTTTTCGATTTTGGACCAAAGAGCACCGCGGAGTTAATGGCGGCTCGTGCAATTTGGCAACCATGCTTTTTGCCATATGAACCTATGCAAAAGACTCGATATATTGGGGGTGCAATTGCACCTCCTGAAGATCGATTGTCTTACATAGGTTTAAATGGAGGAATTCCGTTGTTGCCACATTGTACGAGCCGCCACTGACCGTCTAGTAAGAGGTCCGTACTCTGGTGAAAACTGATGTCACACCTGTCGCATCAGTTATTTCACCCGAAGTTATTTTCAGTTTTAGCCAGATCCTCAATATTAGTCAAAGTTCAGCGAACAAAAATTTGACAACACCCGAGCCCGGCTTGTTCGAGTGAACGCAGTTATGTCAGCGGGACATTAAAGAGAGGATAAGCGGCGGCCCCAGGAGCAGCAGCGCGTCTCCCGACAATATCGCCGTTTAATGCAGTCATGCTCCCGTGTTCTCTCTTGTAAAAGCTTTGGCCTCCTCACTCCTCAAGTCCTCACTCCTGATAAAAGGGCCCGGCCATCCAGGACCCAGGAGTGGTACGGCGGCCGCACAATTGCAAATAAGCGGCCATGCAGATATCGATCTCTGGAGGTGCACTGCACGCTCAAGTCCCCCCCCCCGCTCAGGCTTCACTTCTCCCGACGCGCTAAAATGTCAGCCCCCCCTCCCCTCCCCCATTGGTCTCTCTCACTCGACAAAAGTGTTTCCGATTGTCTTCTGTCTGTCTTCAGAGCCGAAATAAAAAGGAGAAGAAGTAATGAACAAAAATGTTTCCCGCACTCGAAACTCGAGATGATCGGCGGCAAGCACTCTGCATGCAACAGGTGATGCAACCCGCAATCATTCTGCGTGCAACTGAACATCGAGATTGGGCGACGGGGTAACTGGGTATAGATTTAGAAATAGATTGTATAGATATGAATGAATGAAATAGCCGCCATTCACTCGGCCATCGCGATCGTAGTGATGGACAGGTATCTTTGAGCAATTGATCGTACTCATTTCACATATCCTCAATCAAATTCTTTAACTAGAGGCTTGTGGTCGCTTCGTGGACGTTTGAATTTTCATGCAGTAGGGGAATCGAAAAAAAAAAAATACCGTTTAAAAGTTGATCAGAATTGACTTTTCAAACGGTCAACTGGAAAAGAGGTCGTTTCAGAATTGTAGGCGCACCTAGACCGATAATCGTTGGAACTTTTCAACATTATTTTTCTTGTTACATAATGAAAATTAATGAAAAGGAATTTGAGCGTTGGCTTATTTTCATCGAGGAACGCTTTAAAATCAAAAGTTTGTAGTTGGAAGCAAGTTTTGTTTTGATTTGAAGGAATGAATATTGAACATTTACCAATTATTATGGTTTGGGTGTGCCTATTTTTCTGAAACGAACGTTACAGTACCGAAAGAATGATACTAAACCATGAAAACCTATAATAACAGACCCCATTGTCTTACTTTTATTTAATATATTAGATGTTCGACGTGCCGGCTCTATATTCAATCATTAAATTCTATTGCAGTTTTCACATTTCGCGCATAAAAATAAGGTTCTTTTAACCAGACGTTTCTGAGTTGTTGAGTAGTTGGAGCAGGTATCAATACGCCTGTCGACCGACTCCCTCATCATTTTACAAATTGGCTGGTTTTCATACTCATACACCCTAAGTCAACAATAATATCGGCCGGTTGTGACCATATGACCTATGTGCTTGAACATTATGACCACGCGAGCGAAACATTATACGATTATGCAATCCCATCCTCAGTCTATGCTAATCGGCGTCCAATCCTCCATATGGGGTATTATCCCGAAGCTGACCGATCAGTTTTTCACTGTTTGTAGGACGAAGGACGAAGGACGAGCGGACGTGAGTATATTTCCAGTCATGGGTGGATGCAGGGAACTGTCTTTCTCTCTCTCTCCTCCCATTTGAAAACTTGCGTTAGAAAAGGACAAAAGAGGGGGCCAAAGTCACGTGATGGCCCCCTCTGCTATCTTTTTCTAACACATGAGTTCAAATGGAAGGAGAGAGAGAAAGAACCAATGTTTCCAGTGTAATTCACCTCCCTTCATTCACTTTCTATGTACGAGTACACGCGCTCTTTCGACCTTCGTACAGTGTATACTTACTTTGCTTGATCGTTTACGATGCAGCGTTGAGTCCGGTGCAGTGAGTCCCGTTGATTGGTGCCTCGTTAACAGTCACAGATACGATATACATACACGGAGCACCGCGCAGTAGGCGAGTTTGGGTGAGTTTTCGGAAAGTGTTTGATTTCCCAGAGGTCCCGGGTTCGAATGCCGGCCGGGGTGACAAAATTTTATGGACGCAGAACTTGTCACCTCTCGGAAGGACATGGATGTGATTCTTCTCTCTTTCATTTTTTTGTCTTCTTTTCTCTTCCATCCACATCCATGGGGATTTATGGTGTATGAAGGACACTTAAACTGCTTTAAAAAAAAAAAAAAAAGTGTTCATTTTTTTTTTGTTTATCCGTATGAAGAATGTTGAGTCGACCTCTGTGATCCGGTGGTTGGCGCAACTGACTACTGATTCAGAAGGTCCCGGGTTCGAGTCCCAGCCAAGGCGCCCAGGTAAAACTGAGCACCAAAGATCACCAAAAGTTGTTCCAATTGCCACCTAAATTAGTATTGTTGGTGATATCATCTTATTGTATAGGTGACAATTGGAACAATTTTATGTGATCTATGGTGCTCAGTTTTGGCAGGGTGGCAGGATTCGATTGTCCCAGATCCTATATCCTGCAGTCATGGGTATCTCTAAACTCTTCCAAGTCAAGGAACATCAGGAACGTGTTCAAAGGAGGGGTTGCGATAAGGGCCGTTTCCGGCCCCCACCAATTTGACATTTTCATGTCCCAATACGTGTTTTAGAGGTAAAAACAAGTCAAAAAACCTTTATTAACATAACCTCTAAAATGCATCCCTGTTGAGCTACAGCCTCTCAAAGTTGACATTTTTAAGCTGAATTTTACCGCGACATGAGTGACTATATCATATAGGATTTGAAAAGTATCGACAATATATCCACCTAGAACTTGTTTGTAAGTCTTTAGTGAGTCATTAACCTCGGTTAGGGCCTAGATTTGACCACTTTTCCCGAGTTTTCACCTGAAAATATCGAATTTTTCCCAAAAAACTTGTAAAAATTAAGCTTTTTGCCAGCGGTAATTCGTGAATTTGACATCGATCCCAACGAGCATCAAAAAAAATATTTAAGTATGTTATGTAGTAGTATATTAGGTAAAACATATCGAAAAATTGAAGTTGCGCTCGCTTGCGCTCGTGGTTAAAAGTCAACTTTACCGTAAGTAGGTCTAGCGATGCGATTCAAACCATACGACCATTATACGGATGTGTGCGGCCGTGCGTGATTAAATATGCAACCATCGATATTCTTCGATAGTTTTAGTTAGATTTGCTGCCGGGAATCATTTTAGAACATTCCTGAACCGAGGGGGGGGGGGGGGGGAGTGGTTAAAAAAAAAAAAGTTACTCGTGCAATTATGTTTGATTGTTTGAGATGATGGTTTGGGGGGGGGGGGCTGGACCTTGTCGACAGCCGCATGCTTAAGCTGTCACAACGGCTTCTAAATCTGGCAACACTGAATTATCTCAATGATGAACCTGTCGAACTTCATTTTCTATGAGTGCAGTGCGCACCATTCTTAAGTCTCATCCGTGGTATAAATCGCACTATCTTCATTGTGTGCTAATCTGATTGATATAAAAGAAAGCATTTATTTACACCTTTCTCCTCTTTGGGTCAGATCGAAGAAAGTGCTACAGTGCTAATTCAGTATCCCGTGTTCCTTCCCTCGAATCGTGAGTAATTGACCGGTGATTGTATAACGGTGTTGTTTTAAGTTGAATTTACATAAAATACCTAGATAAACTTTTGCTTATTTGTTTCCTCAAAAAACACGGTTTTGCGAGTGACAGTATTGTTATGGGCGGACTGTGTACGCTCGTGAGTTTTTTTTTTTATTTTATTTTTGTTATACGAGACATATTGTATATGAGACTTATTATGTAAGAATTGTGCGTACTGCACTCATCGAAAATGAAGTTTGACAGGTTCATCATTGAGATAATTCAGTGTTGCCAGATTTAGAAGCCGTTGTGACAGCTTAAGCATGCGGCTGTCGACAAGGTCCAGCCCCCCCCCCCCCCCCCCCAAACCATCATCTCAAACAATCAAACATAATTGCACGAGTAACTTTTTTTTTTTTTTAACCACTCCCCCCCCCCCCTCGGTTCAGGAATGTTCTAAAATGATTCCCGGCAGCAAATCTAACTAAAACTATCGAAGAATATCGATGGTTGCATATTTAATCACGCACGGCCGCACACATCCGTATAATGGTCGTATGGTTTGAATCGCATCGCTAGACCTACTTACGGTAAAGTTGACTTTTAACCACGAGCGCAAGCGAGCGCAACTTCAATTTTTCGATATGTTTTACCTAATATACTACTGCATAACATACTTAAATATTTTTTTTGATGCTCGTTGGGATCGATGTCAAATTCACGAATTACCGCTGGCAAAAAGCTTAATTTTTACAAGTTTTTTGGGAAAAATTCGATATTTTCAGGTGAAAACTCGGGAAAAGTGGTCAAATCTAGGCCCTAACCGAGGTTAATGACTCACTAAAGACTTACAAACAAGTTCTAGGTGGATATATTGTCGATACTTTTCAAATCCTATATGATATAGTCACTCATGTCGCGGTAAAATTCAGCTTAAAAATGTCAACTTTGAGAGGCTGTAGCTCAACAGGGATGCATTTTAGAGGTTATGTTAATAAAGGTTTTTTGACTTGTTTTTACCTCTAAAACACGTATTGGGACATGAAAATGTCAAATTGGTGGGGGCCGGAAACGGCCCTTATCGCAACCCCTCCTTTGGCCCAAATTCTGAATAATTTCTCTGTCATTCGACTAAATTCTGCGATTAGAAGAAGGTTATAAAAAGTTTTTCCAAGAGGAGTTTCTGAACTCTCATGTTTGCAATACACATTGGCTACCTTAATTTCGTGACCATATCGCGCGCAAGTCACAGATCACTCTTAGCAAGTCATTTAAACCTAGAAACGTCACTGGAAAGTTTGGAATGAGGCTCTTGCACACTTTTGCTATAAGTAAATAAATAGTCCAATCTGATGTAAAGACCATCGGAAATCACGAAAACCACTCTAAGAAAGTCTAAAATTCAGTAATAAACTCACATAACTGCTATAACGGCAAGATCGTAATGGCGGTTCAACGCAGGTATCATGGGAGATTCTTCTCTATTGTGTCACTTTCTCAACGGAAACACAGAGATAGGTCTCAAATTAGATAGGGATCTCCCAAGATACCTGCGTCTCTCCACCATTAAACCCAATTCTGAGAGTGAATTTTGTGATTTTTCAGTGTGCTCATAGACATTTTTACAGGGTCTTGTGCAAGAATCAACTCTTCGATCCCCAATAGCAAAAGTTTGCAAGAGCCCCATTACACTTAAAAACTCAAAAAGGATGACTTTATGATGACTTTTTTTCGAACTCAGACCAGTCATAGTCATAGTCAATCAGTGTAATCATCAATAGAGTGTAAATTGTCAAAGTGCATATAATACACAAGAAGGCAGCAGCTTTGGACATAGGCGGACCGTGACTAAAAAAAGTGGGGGGGGGGGCTAAAAAGTGATGACCTTTTTTTTTTTTTTGCCTCTCACTTCTCAAGTGATGACTCTTTCCCGATTTTTAGCCCCTCCACCCAAAAAAGTGGGGGGAGGCTATAGCCCCCCTAGCCCCTGATACGGTCCGCCTATGGCTTTGGATTTTTGCTCTAAAAATAACCTACGTTCTATCCCAATGTGCGATGGAGTGTGCTCGTTTCAGGGCTGGATCGACGGATCGTATCTCCTGTCTCTCCTTGTCTTTGGGACTTCGGGACAGTCTCCCATTGTTCCAAATGACCGACGGTTATATCGGGGACTGGGGACTCAGAGATATACCTGATCCCGATACCCTGTTATCACTCATTCAGATTTGCCGGCTAATGATCTTACCGATTCATGCCACGGTCGATTGAGATCGGACATCAGAGTTTTGGTTTGAGCCAGGATTGAAGAAGGATCGAATTCTTGATTCCGTCGTTTGGACCTTGGGACACCTTCCTTATAGTGGAGGAAAAGAAAAAAATATGATTCTTAATTCGTTCAACAATCGTTGATTTGCTTCTTTAACCCGCCGTCAGTCGCGCCCTAAAAACTTCCGCGAGTAGTCGCGCGGGGTCGTTTTCGACCCCAAAGTTCTTTCGTCCCATTTTACCATTGTCACTCAAAATTTTGATTTCAACCATGCAGAATAGTAATAAGTATGTCTTTGTAAAGCTTTTCACGTGAAAACTGGACTTGAAAAAAGAATTTTACGTTCAGTAATTGGTATATTGTAATCTGTGTCGGAAAAACCCTAAAAATGTGATATTTCCCAGATTGTTATCGGTCAGCTGCCTTTAACTAGTTTTGAAACTCCTAAACCGAGGTTTTTTTACTTATAGGCACTACAAAAGATAATTTCATGAAAAAAAAGTATGGGGAAAGTTTTCGAGATATACCCCCCTCGACACCCCTCCTATATTTAGTCCTAAAATTTTGGAGATGAAACAACTAACCATCTGAAAAACTTTATTTTTTACCGAATGAGATGGAAAAAAACGCCAATTAAGGTAAGCAAGATTCTATCAACCAAAAAATAGAATCGAAATTGAGGATTCAGGGGAGGGCTGGAGGGGAAAAGGGGGTTGGGGGGGGGGGGTAGCAAAGTGGAGATCCTTGAATTTTTTTTTGCGGTGAACTTGTTGCTTTTCGTACATGATTCCAGATACCCCTTTTCACCTCTCTTCCGCTTTCCCCCCACCATCCACCTTCATTTCCCCTCTCATTCCCTTTTTTCCCTCCCCACTCCCCGCCCCATGTGATATAATCAAACTTTCGCGGAAAAAAACAAAAACATTTATGATAAGTGGCGTCGCTTGTAATCTGGCAACGCCGCATTTCGTGGATTCAAATGCATAAAAAAGTCAAACTAATGGAGGTGCGCAGTGCATTCCCTCGAATCGACACTTTGCACGGGTTTAAATTGACAAAACGCAGTGCTGCCAGATCACAAGCGGCACCACACTGATTTAGGTAAAAATTAATACGTAAGAAATTGGGATAAACGAGTAATTTAGAAAAAAACAGTGAGAGCCAACAATAGATTTGCTGAAAGTACTGTAGTAAGTATAGAAAAGTAAAAAACTAACGGCAATCACATCCCGCAAGTGTAAACACCGCACAGAATCCACGTTCACGTTATGTTCACTCGGTCACTTTTTATGAACGTGAGTAGTCGCGCGGGGTCGAAAACGACCCCAAGCAACTTTGACGCGTCCGTGCTTCAAAACGAATGACTGAATTAAGTTCATACCAACAGGGTGGGTAGTCCAAACCCTTGAAGGAAGGTACTGAAACGGACGAGGTAAAACTTTAAAATTTTCATGGACAAAATTGCATTTTTCTGACCCCTGGGGTCGTTTTTGACCCCGCGCGACTGATGGCGGGTTAAATCGATTCGTTCGCCTAGTTCATTTTACTATTTTCCGTTTTGCAGTTAGTGCATCGGACTAAGGATAAAGTAAAAACAATTTTTATGTGTCTTTTTGCAGTTGAAAATGACGCTATAAAGTTTCAAAATGTCCCGCTGTTTTTGATTTGATTTTACTTTGATGATATTTTTCAAACAATGCCAGTATTTATTTTACAAATTGGTAGGTGATAATAGGTGATATATGTAGTTGTTCCTTTTCATACTTAAAAAAGATGAAAGTCAAGATAACGCTTATTTTCGTTTCTTCTTAAAAAAAAATCTCACTCGCGACGCTGCGTTGGTAGTCCACAGAATGGAAAAAAATGAAGGGTATAAATTTGACCCTCAGATGGCTGTATTGTGAAGCAATTTGGTGGTTAAGACTTACAGCGTGATGGTTAAATAATACAGGACCCTTTGGTATAGTTACCCAATATTATCCAGTCATTGCGGTTAATATTTCCATTTATACAGAAAATCTTCACTATTAGATGGTTATTTCTTAACCATACACATTATCACACTATATGGGAACCATCGAAATGCAAAATTTAGACCTCCCCTTTTTTCGGTGCAAGAATAAATGCGTTCTCTTAAGCGTAAAACACGTCGTTCTTTGGATACAACCAGGTAATATTATGTACTTCCAGTTTGGAGAAAAGATCAGTAAAAAATACTTGAATGAATTCACCAACTACATTTAGTAGCTACGCTACCTTTAGCATTACACCACTTTCACTTTGAACGGTCCGTATATGGAAGAATTGGTACTATCGTCGACTCGATCACACGAAAAATTTTCATTTGCATGAACCGTTCAAGAAGCTATCTATAGGTATACAGATACACTACATACATACCACCATTGTACATATATTGATACATACCATCATGAAGTAAGCGTGCGATCGCGTCTGTCCGTCTTGACGTATCTTGAGTGAGCGACGTGATTGGGTAATAGTCTTCGTTGACGTCGTTGACGAGCGACTCTTGGTGATCGGTGACTCACGGCGGTGTCAGTGGTGATTGTGAAGAAACAGAAGATTCACCACTCACCACTCAACCACTCACTACCCGAAACTCATCGAACATCGATGACTCTCGCTTGGGGGTCATCGTCGCGTCGACGTTCGGGTTGGCTCTCCCTTTCGAGAATCGATGAGATATCGAAATAACGAGTCTCCTCCGCGATAAGCAATCGACCGTTTGATTCGGAATAATTGACGTCCAAGCCTTCGTTGCCACATCACATGCACATAAAAAGCTGCTTGATTTACGACTGAATAAACTGGAAATAGGTCATGCTCTTGCCGTAGTATGGTAACTCGCAAATTGAGATATGTATGTACTTACATTGATATCTCTTGCATATAATCTTTTGGGAAATAAGCAATCGGTATGGGTCAGTGGGCTGATCTTTGCAAGCATTGGATGGGACTGTAGCGTACACAGTTTATACGCAATCACACAGTAGTAAAACTCTATACGTAAGCAATGTTTTCTATGTAATGGGAAAAATTGAGTTGTAACCTTCCGACTACTTAAAGACGCCACCATCGCGTCCAATGCAAATCAAATGGAAGATGTTCAACGGATTGTTGGACGGATGTTCAACGGATGGTTGAATGGACGTTCAACCTTATTCCGACCACCAATGGGGTATTCGCCAGTTTTTTAACATTGAGTTTCGCTATTTTGTAGAGGGGTATACTGTGGTATCGTAGACTGGCTAAATAGGGGGGGGGGTACTGTGTTGGGAAAATGGAGGTTGTAATCGATAGTATTCAAAACGAATGACTTTTGATGAATCGCTTATCATATTACAGTTGTAGACGAACGGGGCTCTTGCAAACCTTTACTGTGAGCAAATGAATAGTCCATTCTGATGTAAAAACCAGCAAAAATCACGGAAATCACTCTGAGAAAGTGTAAAATTTAGTAATAAACCTACATAACTACATAAATGGCAAGATCGTAATTGCGGTTCGACGCAGGTATCATGGGAGATTCCTATCTAATATGCCACTTTCTCTTTGGAAACACAGAGGTACCTATGTCTCAATTTAGATAGGAATCTCCCACGATACCTGCGCCGAACCGCCATTAAGCTCGATTCTAAGAGTGAATTTCGTGATTTTTTAGTGCACTCATCGTCATTTTTACAGGTTTTTATGCAAGAATCGACTCTTCAATCCCGTGTAGCAAAGGTCCGCAAGAGCCCCATTTAATCTAAACGAAATGACCCTTAACCCTTTCACGAGAAGTGGTGCACGTGTGTACCATTGTATGTAACAAGGAACTCAATAGAATTTGAATAGACACGTTGCAAAAAAGTGTGTGACCCATCAAAAGTCTTAGGAAATTGTCCTTTTTTGAACAGTCAAAAAAATCTAAAAAAAAGTCAAATCCCAAAAAGCGTGCATGGAAGGGTTCTTTTATGACTTATGTTAATTTGTTGAGATTTTGAACCGATTTTTATTTTTGTGCTGGGCAAAAATTTTCTCTTTCTCATCTTTTGCAAAATTTGTGACCCATCCGTTTTTAGACTCTACCCACCGCACTAAATCGAGTTCCTCCCACACTTGAAATTTCGACTTATGATGCGTTGAAATTTCTGATGAAAATATTGTGTTGACAGGGCGAGAGAGACGTATAACAATCAGGAAAAATACGCCTCTCAATTGACTGTCAAAATGTCAAACAGCAGAACGTGGATCCTCGACTCTCGAGTTTCTTTTTTATTTTTCCTCAGTTTTGAAACAATAATTTTTCAATCATCTAATCAAAAGTGAGATGGCTTCGAGAAGAAACATCCAGAAAACAATGGGTGTGCTCTTCCAAAGTAAACCTAAATTTGACCGTGACGTTGGTTTCGAGTAATGAGCAAACTTCTTGTTTTATTGGCTCTTCTTCCAATGATCACCTCCATTATTAAAATATGTGTACCTTTCAAATATTCGCTGAGAGGGAAAAATTCACTAAATTACAAATTAATCGGTTGCTATTGTTTAATTCTTTCCTCTTTAAGATTCTTTAATTGATTTGCTAAAAAGTACAAGACTCAACACAATACTCGTATATAGTTATCCAAAATATATAGGCCTTTTGACCAAATTGGATCCTCAAAGTAGTCTCTAAGTGAAAAAGGTGATTGATGTGCACCACCCACCGCCATCACTGTTTGTCTCAATTTGGCAACCATTTTTTTTTGCCATTTGATTTCATGCCAAAGTATCGATTTCTCGAGGATTCAATGAATTCCCTGAAGATCGACTATTTATGCAAGTTTAAATACAGAGAATCCATATAGTTGCCACGTTGCTCGAGTCACAGCTGTTTTCGAGGCCCAAAAATAACATCAGAGTTAACTGACTTTATCAAGTCCTATATTTACTTTCCAAAGACGAAAAGTTAGTCGGGTCTTTTTTACACGTGGACTTTCACAAATTCTTTTTACCAGAACTTTATCTCTTCTTCAAGTTTTCTATCAACCGTTCCAAAAAATATATATGATAATTTCAACTATTTCACCCAAATCACGGGCCAAAGCTGTAGCCGTCAGTTACGACGAGTAATAACAATTATAAAATGGAAACTTCCGGTGTTAAAATCAGAAGTCAAACACCATACAATGACCCTAAATATTTTTAAACCCTGCAGTGTCGTAAGAGCAATTCATAGAGTGAACTGGTCAATGTTTACATGAAGCGAATCACGCAACGTTTCTGCAACGCATCTCGAAAGTGCAATAAAGGCCCGCTATACGAAACCGGAACCGCGGAGTTGTAAAATTGGGCATTCGTGAGAGAATTAACCTGGTTTTTTATCATTTCCGGCGAATGTAACAGACCAATTTTCCGCGACGATCTGCCAACAGTGTGAAGAACGTTTAAAATTCCGCCCGGACTCGCTTTATTGTTTTATTGCTGTAGGGCAATACACTAAAAAAATCGTCATAAATCAGATGCAGGATTCATTAATTAGAAGCGAGAATACCACAATCTTCTCACAAACTGTTAGATATCTTACATAAAAAACAGCGCCACACCGGTATCCTATGTAATATACACAGAGAAAAATTGTTTGGTTCGGTTTAGTGATGAAACAAATGCATCCATTTTTTCCCCAATCGAAAATCTTGCGTTCTGGTGGAAAACAAAAATATTCCCGAAATAGGGAAGTTTTGCTGAAAACCCGGACTGCAAAAGCGTCGCTAAAATCGCAATATTCACAGTTTCTGAAACAGCAACATGAATTTTGCGAGAGTCGCAAAATATATACTAGACCAGCAATTTAATTTACAAAAATCTCAAGTTATTTACTTAAACTAGCAAACTTTGCGTTTACAAAATTGGCAAAGTCCGGTTTTGCTAAAACAAGATTGCTGGTCTAGCAAAAATATTGCGATTCTCGCAAAATTTATATAGTTATTTCAGCAATATGAATAATGCGATTTTAGTGATGCGATTGTAGGCCGGGTTTTCAGCAAAACTTCGCTATTCCAGCAATATTTTTTCAGTGTTGTTTCTAAACGAAGTTTGGTTCCAAGTAGCAATTAGTTTCGTTGTAACGAAGAAACGTCTTCCTCATACGACGAATATTCTCTATGGTGAACTATTGAACAAAATGTTTCATTGCCGCGTAACCAAACATTTTTTCCTGTAACGCCGATACTTACAGTCAATTTAACCATCGAGGGTTTTAGTGCGAAGTCAACGGTTAGCCACAATCACAAGAATGCACTCATCGGTCACAATCAGATGTGATAAAACTCGCGTAGTGTTACAAACTGCCTTACTCACTCTCTCGTGACCTTCATGTAAAGCCATGTCTTTCTTCTGTCAAAATTCATAAATCGGGTCTTGTTTTTTTACACATTTAAGCATCAAAATTTCAATGAAATGACTCAAGAGCTTCACCATGGCCAAAAATATAATCGCAAAAAAGTCCATAAATACGATTTTAGCGATGAGAGTTAGATATATCATATAGCTGGGGTTACAAGAGAGATATATAGTTTGAAACGCTCAACAAGCCTTTTCACTAGATACCGGATAATGTCATCACTAAAACCGTCTATAGTGATGATGTCGCGTCAACTGCCTGTTGGAACCCGTTACCACAGAATAATACAATCAGAAGGGAAACTCTAATTCATTTTGAAACATTCTTTACTTCGGGCCGCCATGTTCGAAAGTGAGTATCTTCGGCAATCTTCGGCAGATCTTCGGCAACTGGCCGAGTTGTGATTGGTTGTATAGCCTGAAAAAGCATGTCCGCCATCTTGAGAAGTGAGTAGGCACAGTTGCCAGTTTGTGCTGGTAAATTCCAAATCTTGTTTCCATTGGCTCTTATGGGAGTTTCCCTTCTGATTGTATTATTCTGTGCCGTTACAGTTTCATGAGTTTAAAAAAAAATTTGATCAAATTGTATATTTCGACTAAGACGGAAGCAGATAAAAAATTGGATTTTTGTGAAATTAGGTCTCATCGAGTACTACTTGCAGACCATGTGAACATTTAGGAAACACTCGTAGAGGAACGAAGTAAGGTGGGGGGAGGGGGTGGGTGGATGGTAATGGAGGACGGGAGAGGGGTGGGGGAAGGAGAAGGAGGAGTTATGCTTAAAAAAATGACATTTTTAATTCTTCACTGATTGACCGCATTAATTTTCCACCAAACGTCGATATTTTTAAGAGAAAGAAAGAAAGAGTGAGAGGGAGTGAGAGATAAAAAGAGAAGGGAGAGAGAGATAGAAGAGAAGGGGTGAGAAAAAAGTGAAAATAAGACTCATGTAATGTTTTTTTATGCTCGTCTTACTTTTCCACTCGATTCCAAATCTGAAAACTCATCTCGGCCTATTAAACCAGATCAGAGAGACTCAACATTTTTGGAACTCCGGGATTACTCATCTTCCATTGATGGGGGAGAGAAGAGGGCTCTGCCACTAGCCCCCCCCCCTCCATCTTTCCCCTATCAAGCGGCGAATGCGGTCTGGGAAAAGAAGCGATGCTCAATGACGCGTGCGGCCGTCAGCCGTCGATAGGAGACATTAAGATTTAAGGGGGCAAAAGAGCCGGTGGGGGAGAGGGAGGGGGGCACGGGCAGGTGCCTGTCCGTTACTAATGTACCGACCGTTACGGTTTTCGTTTTACTCCCCTTTTTCTCTCAGGGGGCTACTGCCTTAACACATACTATCTCTTCCGAGAGTCTCCCCGAACGACGATCTTCGATCGCGACCGAATGGCTCGAAAAACTCAATAACTATCGGCCACATTCAATTATTTCATTCAACTGCCAGCAGAGATTAGTGCCATTGTTGCTGTTGGTGGATGGTGTGCGCCGTGATGATGATGATGGTGGCGGTGTCGATCTGTTGATTGCTGTAACGCCGGAGAACACAAGTCTGAGAAAAACCTCGTGGAAAAGGAGACGATTCCTCGAGACTGACTTGGTTGCATCAATTGGAATCGATTAGTGGATGTGGTCGTGCATGTCGGCGCCACATTCAAAAAGATATTGCTTCGTGCCCGCGCGATGTTGTTCGGCGTGTTGCCTACTTTGCGCCTTCGCCGTTTCCTCAAACCCTCAAAAGAGATTGAACGGAGCATATCCGTAGCTAGAAGTTTGTCTTTCTCTCTCACTGCCCATTTGACTGCGTGTGTTGGGAAAGGACAGAAATAGGGGATAAAGTCATTTGACAGCCCCTCTATATCCATCCTTTCCTAGCATATCCGTTCAAATGGGCAAAGAGGGAGAAAGACCAATGTAGCTCTTTCACGGTTTTGCTGTAGGCAAATGGAGTATCAATTCCAATGTAAAATGCTGCAAAAATAACGATAAGACCATTCAAAAAGTCTAAAACTCACTCCTCGCACAGAAAACTTAACTTGAAATTTCGGGTGACCACCCTTGCATGTATGCACCCACCTCGGATTCGGACCCAAAACAAAAGAACATAAACTATACGAATTTGAACGATGAGATTATTGAATTTGCTTTCAAAAAGTAAATTTGAAGGAATTAAAGGTCCATCAATACACATTTTGCCACTAGGAGCACGGTGATAACTACAGAAAAGTTCTACGTTGCGCAATAAACGAGGAAGACGGCACTTAATTTCATGTCCTGTTCTTTTGTTTGGGGTCCAAATTCAAGGTTGGTGCATACATGCAAGGGTGGTCACCCGAAATTTCAGTTAAGTTTTCTCTGCGAGGAGTGAGTTTTAGACATTTTTAATGGTCTCATCGTTATTTTCACAGCATTTTACATCAGAAATGATAGGCCATTTGTCTACAGCAAAACCTTGCAAGCGCTCCATTGACTACGGCTATAAAATGACATAAGTGTATAGTTAGATTGTATTGATGGAAACCCATCCCCTCCATTCCAGAGACAGTATAAGGATACTAGAAACCATGCACTACCAATTTTACGCATGTTAAAGTCGGGTGGCATATTTTTTTTTTTTTTTTTTTTTTTTTTTTTTTTTTTTTTTTCCAGGGTCAACAAAACAACGTCCAATTGGACCATACGAATTGGCTGATGAGCAAAAATTTGGTGTCAGCATAACCAATAAAAGCGAAGCATCGATGTTTTCGTCGTAGGCCATCAGTCAACGTATATGGTCCGTTTGATATGGCTCCTTATGTTATTCTATCCGGTATGTCCACGAATAAAAAGAAAGTCCGATTGATTAGTGTAAATTACCTCTGCCCCCCTCCCCCAAATGGTTCTTACGTATGTGAGACCCCACACGGAAAAAAAAAAGAATGGTTTAATTTACCATTCACATAGATGATTTTGGCCCCAACCAGAGTTAAGATAAACTTGACCAGAGTTATGGAACATTTGACCAGGTATCAAGTGAAATTGACCATCAAATGTTCCATAACTCTGGTCAAGTTTATCTTAACTCTGATAGGGGCCAAAATCAGCTATGCGAATGGTAAATTACACCATCCTTTTTTTCCGTGCACTAAGGTTGAAGTCTTGGGTTCAAAGAGGCAAAGAAACCGTCCAGTACTGAAGTCATTGGGACGTCGGACCTCTCTATGGATGTATTCTAAATACCTTATTGTTGATGGGAGAAGAAAAACACAATTTCTGTGTCTCAGACAAAAAGAGTCGAATTTTCTTCTTTTCCACTCGTTTACGCAGTTCGAGAAACGTTTCCACTCGAAAAAAACAAAGCGAATCAATCTATTTTAGAGATCATCATTCAACAATATTGTATCACACCAACAAACAGTAAGTATAGTTAGAGACCAAAAAGTATATGAGAAACCTAATTTTCAAGGAGGTAAAGTCTCAAAATTTTAAGCATCAAATAACAAAGATATCTACGATATACTCCATTCTAACCTTCCCTACGGTTAAACGCTGTTGTTTGAATACAACAATTTCGGAGTCACCCCCCCCCCCGTGGATTCCGCCACACTTGCAGCAACCTTGACTTTGAGATGGTTACAATTTAATTCCTCACCCATTCTTTATCTTTACCTGATAAATAATGCGACGTTACAATGGGGCAGTTGCAAGGGTCTAAAATGTTGTGTTTTTTATAAAGGAAATGATATTATTTGATGAACTGAAGACAGTGGTGCCTTTGGTTTTTTCATAAGTGGCACGGTTTAGGAGATACATACGTGTAATGTTGTAAAAAATCGTGAGCGTAGTGACGTCACTACGCGGAATTCCCATTTAAAACAATGTATTTTGGTTCAAAATCTTATCTCCGGAACAATAGGACTTAATTAGAAACCAAATGTATCTTTGTTCTCAGCTCATCAAGTACTTTAATTTTCTTTATAAAAAAACACAACATTTTTTACCCTTGCAACTGCCCCTTTGGACGGCTTTTTGCGGAAGGGAACTAACTCTTCCGTGTCAGTAGAAGGGAGCCAGCTACATATCGGAAACCCACAGCAGTTGGTTCGTTTTGCTGACACAGAAAAGCTGGTTCCCTTCGGTAGAAAGCCGTCCAATTATAATGTTTCCTATTTTTACCCATAAACAAGTTTTTTTTTCAAATATTTTCATTTTGCGCGCAAATTAAAAAAAAAAAAAAAACAAGTGACATTTCATAATGTTCGTGGATCCGGTCTCATATTTTATTACAACCAGTAAACCATACATTTGTACCTACATACGCTGCCTGTCTTTCTTCCCCACAGCTGCGAGAGGAGGGGGGGTATTATGGTGGTAGTGGACAATTGTTGGATGTTTGACGTCCGTGCACTGCAAGAGTGATGGCGGTGGTGAGTGCTGATTACTCGTCTCTCGTCTTCACTGTTGGCAAATTTGGCGGGAAATCAAAAAAATTACATTGAATTCAATAAAAGGTAAATGGCACCGTATACATTCATTTACAAAACGGCAGCCTTGTCGTGCCCTGCCCGTCCCTTGCGCATCGGTCGAGGGACTCGGGGACAGCAAAGCGTCGGGAGATAAGACGGATGGACTTGTGGACTACGCGCGGCCAAAGGGGGAGCGGGGCCCCGCGAATATCCGCTCATAAACCAGTCACACAGACGCCTCTCCACTGGGCAGCCCGGGAAACGCCACGCCGCACAGTGGTTCGAAACGTGGAATTACCCGGACATCATTTTACGAATATAAATCAAGATTATGAACATATTAATAGGTAACATAACCTAAAAATGTGTGAAATCATTCATTTCAGAGCTTAAAATGAGTCAAACAACATGATTTTACCGCAAGAAAATGTCACATCTTCAATGTGTTTAAAGCAAAACACCAACATTTGTCACTTCCGGCAAAATCAATGTTATGATCCTCTGTGCGCCGCGCCGATCTTCAAGCACAACATAAACTCGTCTGCGTTCATTGCGCAGAGCGCACTGCGCACTCTTCAGATAGAGCAGAAGATGTGACAGCATAATGGGCTGATGAATAGTCTCCTATTACGGATTGGTGCCTGATAATCGTCTCCTACCCCACTTCATGTGACCCTCCCCTTCTATCAAACCCCCTTTGTTCTTCCGCCACACAACTATCCGCACTTGTTACCCTTCCAATTAACCCCCTCCCTTCCCACCGTCATCCCCTCCACCTTTCTCTTAACCTACCCACGTTGACTCCTTCGCTAATTAGATTTGTTCGCAGGTACGATTTTAAATGTGAACCCTTCAACCGAGACTCATTTCTTTCTCTTCGACGAATCCTCTTGTTTTCTAGCTAGCCTCAAAATCTCTTTTCAGGTAACCTTTGGACGTTTGCTTGCATGTGTGGATTTTCAAAGCTCAACGAAAAAAAGATGGAGGGTGCACATGTTTCGACACAGCCAGCATGTAAACATTTAAAAACATAAAGAAGGGGCAAGGGCGTAGACGGAGAAAAAAATTCTGATTGAAATTACGGAACGTAGGAAGAAATTGGGGTAAAAAGAAATTGCTTTTAAAATAATAAGAATTCTTATTGATTCAACCAGAATTATCATTGGTCCCATTGAACGTTCTGATGATTCAGAAGAATCGCAAGAAAGAATCGTTGGATCAATAAGAATTCTGGCTGAATCAATAAGAATTCCTATTATTTAAAGGGAATTTCTTTCTACCCCAATTTCTTCCTACGTTCCGTAATTTCAATCAGAAATTTTTCTCCGTGTATACAGTAGGAAGGGGCAAGACGGATTTTACCAGATGGCGTAAAATTAGAACGAAAATTAAACTTTTGCCTCCTCCCTCTTTGAAATTAAAAAAAAAAAAAAAAAAAAATCCGACGATTGTTATCCCCCACCTCTTCCCGAATGGGTCGGGGTAGAAATTAGGACAAACAGCCCCCCCCTTCTCTTTCTGGAGAGGTTTTCTGGTTTCGTTACTGTAATACGTATACCTACACTATCTTCCAAAGAACATGACCCGACTCCGGCGCCATAGCCTTCGCCAGGAATTTGTCTTCCTCTTTCTTTCGCCCATTTGAACGCATGAGTAAGAAAAGGATGGAATAGGGGCTATAACGTTTGTGAGCACCCCTGTTGCTGTCTTTTTTCAACATACGCAGTGAAATGGGCTAAGAAAAAGAGAGAGAGAGAGAGAGAGAGAGAGAGAGAGAGAGAGAGAGAGAGAGAGAGAGAGACCCAAATTAACGGCTACGGCTATGTGTCCGACGGGACGCGCAACTCAGCTCTTCTCGCGATTTCCTTTCGCGTAAGTAAAATAAGCGGTCAAAACAATTAACTCTTTTCTCGTTTTGATTTTTACCGTATTTTCATCCGTAATTACGGATTCACGGGATTCTTGGTCAAGAAGAAAAAAGTGAATCCGTGCTTTATTGTTTCTGGAACGGGTACATGCTTCGAAAGGGCAAATATTTCTTGGACTCACGGTTACTTTTCTAAACGGGCGTTCAAGTCTCCAAAATGGTTCTAAAAGTAAAGGGTTTGGACTCGTGAGCGCTTGGATATAATTGAAGAAATTTCTGGAAAAAAGGCCAGTAAATCAAGAGGTGAGCTTATTTAGCTAAAAGTGATCATTTGCTCAATAATCTGGACGAGCACACTCATTATTTTATACGCCCTTCTTCCAGGGGGAAAAAATTGTACAAAATGTGTTTTTTCCCCATTATTTTCCAAATTAGAAGTGAAAAAGGACATAATATAGGGACTTAAGCTAGAGTTTTCAGGGACTAAACGCTTGGTAAGCAAAAAAAAAAAAATATTTTTGATATCTTAATCCCTCGCACCGGTATAAGACCTTAAATGATTTCACTATTCGCAAAGTCATTTTTTCGCGGCATTCTACATCAGAACTGATAGTCCATTTGAGAGAGCTTCACTTTTGAATGTCAGCATAAGTTATTTCGGTATAGCAACCAGCCCAAGCCCAACTCCGAAAAGGTTATAAATTAACAAGGTATGCTCATCTGACTTCGCTTCACAAAGTCAGTGGCGTGCAGTTCAAAATAACTGCAGCCAAGATGGCCGACCAAAGCAGACTACACTAATCTGCCACTGCTCTCTTCCCTGATTGAAAATTAAGCGTAGTCACCCGAGTGAGTCGGCGTGTTATCTGCTTTTGTCGGCCATCTTGGCTGCAGTGATTTTGAACTGCAAGCCATTGAATTTGTGGCATCCCCTCCCCCATCCATCCCTCAGCAAGAAGTTAGAGTCCAACAGAGACAAATAGAGCCGGAGCTCTACGCTTTTAAAATAAATAGGGAAGATTTGAGGAGCCCTGAATTTTCGGGGATTCAACAGAATAACATGTAAAACAATAGTCAACACCTTTTGATGCCACATGGTGTTGAACGGAGACATTCGGAAAACACGATGCATGAGGATGGGCGGGAAGTGAAGAGGAGGGTGCTCACCATTGAACACCAAGCGACGTTGACTGTTGTTTTGTTGAATCCGCAAGAATTCAGAGTGCCTCTGCTGCAGCCATCAGTTAGTGCTCCATCTCTATTTGTCTCTGGTGTCCAAAGGCATTTGTCATTCACGAAATTAAATATATGAATGTGAATCGCAAGCACTGCCCGAAGAAGATATAGAAAATATAGATTCGTCATGTGACTGACGAGGACGTATAAAACATGCGTCTTTGAAGATAATAAGAGGACTCACTTGTATTTATGCACCAACAACGAGCCCGGGCCTGCTTCCGTTGCTAAAAATGAATGAAAGGAAGTATCTTCGCCTACCCACCAGTTCAGCGTTGATCGTCCACGCCCTCAAAGTTCCCCTCGAAAGCAATCAAAACCAATTAGGTGCGAGATCTGGTTCAGTTCAGTTCAAATAGCTGTATCCAATTACTGCAGAGTACCTTCTTTTGGAGGCGAATCTAGCCCTAGCCTAAAAGAGTGTCTGTAATTATACTCATTAAAACGATCAGGGGCCCGAAAACATTTTCTTGCGTCGTCGATTAATGAAATATGTTTGATCAACAGCTAAAGCCGCGATTATCCCATTTCGGAGGATTGAACTGCGGGAATTGGGCCTTGAATGCCCTCAGGATCAAATCCGCTAGAATTCGGCATCCTTTAAATTTTGGAAATAAAAGTCAGTGAGATTTGATCGACGAGGTAGAACTATATAGAGGGGTTTTCTGGGACTTGCTTTTCAAACACGAAGAAAGCAGCCATTATGAAAATCTCTTCTGGAAATTTTCAAACGGAATAGGTTCATTTGCCTCATATGTTTTAACCTTTAAGATTTAAAAAAATAAAAATAAAACAGATCCATTTGAAATTTATGTAAAATAAAGGAGAAAGTGTTTTGGAGTGGCTATCTTGAAACAACTGTTTATTTTCGAAGGATTTTCACAATAAAAAAAATTGAAACAAAATGAGACATTGAAAAAGCTAAGGATGTTTAGTGCCCGAATTGTTTATAGGTTTTAAGATGAAAACAGTTATATTTGAAAGAAACATACTATTTTGTTATCAGAAATGTTTGCGTGAAACGTTGGGATATGCACGTAGTAAATTTTTGGTTTAGAGGTAAAAATTACATTAATGAAAACACAGCGATGTTTGAATGAAACTGACTCTTTGATATAGAAATGTTCCCGCGAAAGGTTAGCTGGGGCACATGGTTAATGTCTGGCTTAGAGATGAAAAGGTTACTAATGATAACAGTGATATTTGAATGAAAATGACCATTAGATATTATAGAGTCTGTTGCGCAAGTGATTGGCTGCGGTCTATAGTAAATTCCAGATTTTGAGGTTAAAACGCCATTGATGAAAACAGCTATATTTGAGAGAAACTGTCTGTTTGATATAAAAATGTTCACATGAAAGGTTATAGCTGGGGGACATAGTTAATGCCTGGTTTAAAGATGAAAACGTCATTAATGAAAACAGCGATATTTGCATGAAAGAAACGGACTGTTCGAAAATAGAAAACGGTGACGTATGACTCGTATGAGATTGACTGGTGCCTCTACAGTTAATGCCTGGTTTAAAGGTGAAAACGATAGTAATGAAAACAGCTATAGTTGAAAGAAACGGAATATTTGATATTAGAAATGGTGACGTATGAGATTGCATGACTGGTGCCTAATGTACTTACATGCCAGATTTAGACTTGAAAACGACTTTAATAAAAACAGCGATATCTAAATTTGAAACTGACTTTTTGATTCTAGAAATGGTGACGTTTGTTGTTTGTTGTCCGAAGTAATGCTTGGTATAGAGGTGTAAACGGCATTATTGATAACAGCGATATAGCGATGAAACAAACTATATTTGAAAGAAATATGAGAATAGCTTTTTATAAACCATTTACACGTTGTTATTCATTTAAATCGTTGTAATACTGCCAAACTTGAGCGTCAAGGACATTTTGACGTAATCAGAAGACAACCAAGAATGTATTTTAATGTAGGAAAGAAAGTTATTCCACCAAAGCTGAAAAACTATCTGAGTGTTTCGATATTTTTTTTTTTTTTTTTTTT
Organism: Trialeurodes vaporariorum; assembly: GCA_011764245.1. Lineage (NCBI taxonomy): Eukaryota > Metazoa > Arthropoda > Insecta > Hemiptera > Aleyrodidae > Trialeurodes > Trialeurodes vaporariorum. The sequence continues at coordinate 35,486,102 of VMOF01000320.1, read as the reverse complement.
TTTTCGCGATAACCCATGGACCCATGGGCTCCGAATTTTATTTACACTTTAAAATGAGTCAAGAGCTAGCAATGAATGCTAAAAACTATTCTGAAGGACGCGTCACCAATGGTCATTTTGGGACATAAAACAATTAAAGAAATGTAATGTAATATCTGCTTAAGTTAAACCTATATAAAGTTACCCCTGGGTGAAATTAAGTACTATTGACTTAGTAATCATTGCATCTGATAGATTGTTTACATCTTGAAGATACAAGACTACTGTTAGGACATAATTTTCATCCCGTTTTGAAATGTGTTTATTGTAAACTTTTGCTCGGCTTGATATGGAGGATCGACTCCTTAGTAAAATCGCTTGAAAATAACTTTCAAAGCATCATAATGTTTCAAAATCCACTCACAAACTCAATAAATGCGTTAGAACAAAATTGCAAGATATACGTATATATGGCAGTCAAAAATGATCGGGTGAGGATGGGAGAGTCCCATATAATCGCAACTTTCTACGTTAAGAAAATTGATTCATCTTAGAGAAAGCTACAGTTAGATGGGCCTCCCCAATTATCACCAGCTCATTCAACCACCATCTTGTGTGTAATTATGTCAAAAGAACTTACTTTTCTGGAGAGCAGATTTTGGTCCTTACTGATGCTCTCAACGTTATTTCCAAGTGATTTTGTATACGAATCAAACATGCATAACGCAGCGGCAAAAGTTTGCAACAGACCAACCATGATAACTCTCCTCTTTGGATTCGGGGAGATTGGGTACCCCCTCTTTCGGGGAAATGCTGCCTCATTCCAAATCATGACTGTGAAAACAAGTCGCGCAAAAAAGCTTGGAGAGCGAGCTCGGGGTACAAAGTGACTTCCTTTTCGTTGACCTTTGTGATACGTCATCATCTCTTAGGTCACTAATTGTTATTTTTGTTGACCTCTGTGATCCATCATTGTCTCTGAGGTCACTAAGCGTCAATCTTGTTGACCTTGGTGATCCATCATCGTCACTTAGGTCACTAGGTGTCCTTTTTGACCTTGGTGATCCATAATCTTCATGAAGTTGTCTCGGGTTAGGCCAACCTAATATTTCACCCTTATGACCTGGAAACACTCGCTGTGGAGATTCTAAATTCGATTCGTCGATTTTGCGATGATTCAGTTTCTCACGCTCCAATCCTTTCACTTTGTCCTTCACCTTGTAGTGGAGCGCCCATTCGACTTGCTTCGCACATTCGATCATTGGGACATTTCTTTTTATCCTAGTGGTATACCCCACACCGTGTACATCCTTTCCTTTCACTATTGTACACACTTTCCACAGTGCATTTCCATTTTTTTCGATAGCCAACTCGTCGACATTTGGCGGAATGAGCAGTACTGCATCGCAACCGATCAGCGGAGTCGAGACCGTTGAACGCTTCCAAGAGTTGAGCGCAAAATTTATCCGCGGGTTTGTTTCCGTTGTCTTCATCACTGGAAAGGAAATTTACGTATTCTTTGGAGCACGAGTCTTTTTTCACCTCAGCAAGGAACTCACTCCGTTTCTGGTACATTGGTCCCTCAGGCGAAACAATCTAGAGAAAAATGAAACTACTAATAAGAATGTACAGGCGAATCCCACACAATCCCAGGGGCGGATTTATATCTCTTAAGGCCCTACGCAGTATCGAGTTTGAGGCCCCCAAGAAAAAGGCTAGGATGCCTGGGGGTCTATTGTCTAAGGGCATCCAACAGAAAGAAGGGGGTTGTTATGGGGGTTCTCCTCTTCATTTTTTTTTAAAAAAAGAAGGCATTGAAATTATGTCTTAAATTGTTTTTTTACAGCAAAGTTGTTATTGTTTTATCTTTTTGCCTAATTTTATGCTCCTGTTTCTCTCTTTTCATTTCTTTTTCTCTCTTTCTCTCTTTTACTCTCTTTTACTCTTTTTTCTCTCTTCCTCTCTCTTTCTCTCTCTTTCTCTCTCTTTCTCCTTCTTTCTCTTTTTTTCGCTCTTTTTCTCTCTTTCATTTTCCTTTTTCTCTTTTTTTCTCTCTTTTTCTCTCTTTTTCTCTCTTTTGCTCTCCTTTTCTCCCTTTTCCTCTCTTTTGCTCTCTTTTTCTCTCTCTTTCTCACTTTTTCTTTCCTCTTCTATCTTTTTCTCTCTTTTTCTTCTCTTCTTCCTCCCTTCGTGAAGTGAGGCCCCCTTAGCCCCTTACGTCTGAGGCCCTACGACGTTGCGTATTTTGCGCAATGGTAAATCCACCCCTGCACAATCCAACATGAGTGAGAATTTTGTTTTATGTAAAGGCTTGTTTTTCTGCGCAAGTTTTACACTAATGGACCGTATTTAATGAATCGTTGAAAGTACATATATGTAAACAGCCTAAACTTATATATAAATTTAGTTATTCCGATCTAGCACGTTGAAGTTGAACTGAAACGGGTGAAAGGTGAATTGAAGTTTCAAACAAGAATTTCAGGTGCTTTTACCAGAATCCCGGTATCATAACTCTTGAAAAGGGAGATAATTTTGGTACTGAGATTAGATGCTGATGAAAAGATCAAAATGTTCTGGTAAAAGTATTCGAAACTCCTCAGAAGACTTATCGCAGTGCTTCTGGCTCTAACAATATTATATCATTATAATTTCGGTTTTTTTTTTTTTTTTTTTTTTTTTTTTTTTTTTTTTTTTTTTAAAAACAATGCTACATATTTGTATAATATCGATTTGAAAGTAATGTATTTTTCCCAGTGACGGCTCGTGCAATTTGGCAACAATACTTCACCTTCATTTGACTGAATGCAAAGCAATCGAATGATGGAAAATAGCTGCTTTACTATTGACTCGATTGTTGTATACATACAAGCAAATGGAGGCAAAAAATTGTTTTCGAATTGCATAAAGCCACCACTGATTTGTTTACCAATTTTCCTATGAGTAGGTGGACACTCACCTCATCATCAGAGGCGGTCGATAGGACAACTACAAAAGCCATCAGGCAAAACAAAAAACTTTTTATGACAACCATACAGGATGCAGGATTTGAACGTTAGGGAACTGTATGAGTATACGCACGCGATATAGATGCAAATACTTGGAATCTGCCCATTGCCGACTGGGAACAACAACTCGTGTTTCCTGAAAAGTGTCGTTGACACATGTGTTAACGTCTTCTGCCCTGCGTCATTTTTACTGTAACACCTGAGCTCGTTTGGAAGGGGCGGGATAAATTACAATTGTTCTGTCACCTTGATTTGCGTGTGTAAGCTTGCAGTGTTTTCATTGAAATAAGAATTTTCCCCCCTCTGAAGTATGTTATAGCTCTCTGAATCGTGCTTAGCGCATGTATATACAGTATGTTTTAGAAGTCCTCAGCACCCCCCTGCATATCTCGAGATCGGTGCGGTATTTTTGAATTCTGTCAAAACCGAACAAAGGGGTTTCGGGGGGGGGGGGGTTCACGTTAAAGGGTCGATTTTCCTCTAAACCCTTCAAAAAAAAACTTAGGGGTTTTTGGCCTCTACTCAAAATTGTCAAATCATGACCCCTACATCGTGATACATCGTTGGAAAATACATACAAAACTGAGCATTTTGACGAAAACCAAAGGTCAATATATTTTTTTATTTGCGAGACATCGAAGTAAAGTTCGATTTGGACCCATTTTCAAAAAATCATTACTCCTATATTTGAAAAGTCGAAATTCAAAAAACGGCTTATCTAAAATATTCTGAAAGCAAGTACTTTTCAGAAAAAAATACAACCATCACTACTAAGTAAGGGTTATCATTAATTTAAAATTGGCTCATGAATAAGACATTTTGTCCATTTTCTTTCTTTCATATTTTGGTCTATATTGTTGACATTGTCGAGAAACTGCCGCGAAGGGGGGGGGGGGGCACTTTGAGCACCTCCTCCGCCCTCCCTGCTCATTGAGATCACGCGCAGCGAGTATAGCTACATTAATTGATTTCTCAATTCATTCAATGACCGTTGCATCCTTGATGCTACTTAAAAGCCAACACGTTTTTTTTTCTGTTAACTTTTTTTTTTCTTCTTCTTCTTTTTTTTTCGCCATGTCGAGCAAATACTCCTTCGATCTCTCATTTTCTGATACAGACCTAATTCCTCGCGCGCGAGTGAGCGGGAATCTCCATCAGATAGATCGATTGATCGAACACATGACCGGCAACTTACCTCGGTCCGAACGACCACTTGTTAGCAAGTCGTAATTAATCTTACGCGAGGCTGCAGCAGCAATTAGCGAGGATGTCACACAGCGAAAGTGATTAACCGATGGCCGGTAATTAGAAGGGGAAAGAAAAAAAAAAAAGCGAGAGGAAACAACTACTTTTTTTCTTTAGCTCAATCGAGGCAGGCTCTGAGCGCGCTTTTTTTCATTGTTTGTTTTTCTTTCGCAACCGAAGAGATCAATACCTACAATGCCGTTACATTGGAGATTCGATTGTATAGAGAAAGTGTAAACAATGTTTAGCATCAGAATCAGCTTCGCGACCATTTAACGTGTCTGATGTTTTTCCCATTTGCGCCCTTGAACAATGGTTCTGTGTGTTGTATACGGTTGCTCCTTAACAATTTAATTAAAATGTATCTCCGGATAGAACAGTTGAAAAAATTTTAAAGATTTGAGGCGATGAAGCAACATCCGTTTTTAAAAAACGTCTGTATTGAAAATAGTTGGTTGAATAAGCTTAACCTTGTCATATGGTAAAACATGGCGAGTACCAAATGTATGTTAAAAAAAGTGAAGAATGCCTACGTTTTTTGAAAACCGCGACTAAAAAAAAATTATAATGTTATGCAATACACTGTTAGAAATGATCACTCTGACTCCGGTTACATAAAAGCCATGATTTTCCTGATACATAGTTTTTGGGGTAAGATATATTCGGAGTGAAAAATGGTGTAAAAAAGAGGGGTGATATAGTCATAATGATGACACTCCGTTGAGGAGGAATATACACTTTCTTCGATACTATTTTTTAAAAATTTTCTCCAAGTACACCGGCCGTATTAACTATGATAGTTCTGAATCTCTAATTTCGTTTTATTTAAAAAAAAAAAGTATTTAATATAACGTTTACCAGTGATTTTAAACACTGACCATTCGATGGAATGACTATACCATTACCCCTAAACGACAACCCCTTTACTAATAAAATTCCTCTGTAAGTACATTCATGACATCACCGATTTGCGCTGCGTTTTGTCTCATCTTCGCAGATTCCTTTTGGTGAACGCTTGACCGTATTTTATTTTATTGTCTCTTTTCCTTGAAGCCAACCTCCATCTCCTTACTCCTCATTCTCACCCATTTATCCATGTCCTAATTGATTTAATGAGAAATAATAGAATTGTAGCGATTGCGTTCCATCGTTCGTTCACTATTTCCCCACAGTTCAAAGAGATGCTATGTTTGGCATCTTGATTAGGTTCGAGGCAGACGTTTGGAGGTCAGGTCTAGTTGCTCTATACCTCTCTCAAATATTTTACTAGTAAACTTTTTATAGTGACTCGTATACCTGTATACAGCGTCCTTTACAGTTCCAGAACCCTATTCACTGATCACCTCTCTCTACTGCATGATTTTTTTTTTCAATAAAATAATTTTTTTTTCAGTACAATTTTGATCCTTGAGAAGGGAAAAATAGTGAAAAAAATTTTTTCCATATATTTCAATGGTAAAGAACCTGAATATTAATGTTCCAAAAATGGCCTTACCCGCATTTAGGTATCCATGCAACTGAAAATAAAGTTTTCAGGCTAAAAAAAAAAAAAAAAAAAAAATTAAAGTAGTAAAAAAGAAGTTAGTAAGTTTCAATAGTTGTTTTTTTTTTATATGGTACCCCTGCGTTACTCCCAAAAATAACAATGACGGCTCGAGCAATTTGGCAACAATACTTCACCTTCATTTGACTGAATGCAAAGCAATCGAATGCTGGAAAATAGCTGGTTTACTATTGATTCGATTGTTGTATACATACAAGCAAATGGAGGCAAAAAATTGTTTTCGAATTGCACAAAGCCACCACTGATTTGTTTACCAATTTTCCTATGAGTAGGTGGACCACTCACCTCATCATCAGAGGCGGTCGATAGGACAACTACAAAAGCCATCAGGCAAAACAAAAAACTTTTTATGACAACCATACAGGATGCAGGATTTGAACGTTAGGGAACTGTATGAGTATACGCACGCGATATAGATGCAAATACTTGGAATCTGCCCATTGCCGACTGAGAACAACAACTCGTGTTTCCTGAAAAGTGTCGTTGACACATGTGTTAACGTTTTCCGCCCTGCGTCATTTTTACTGTAACACCTGAGCTCGTTTGGAAGGGGCGGGATAAATTACAATTGTTCCTTCTCCATGATTTGCGTGTGTAAGCTTGCAGTTTGTTCATCGAAATGAGAATTTTCCCCCCTCTGAAGTATGTTATAACTCTCTGAATCGTGCTTAGCGCATGTATATACAGTATGTTTTGGAAGTCCTCAGCACCCCCTGCATCTCGAGATCGGTGTGGTATTTTTGAATTCTGTCAAAACCGAACATAGGGGTTTCGGGGGGGGGGATTCACGTGAGGAGGTCGATTTTCCTCTAAACCCTTCAAAAAAAACTTAGGGGTTTTTGGCCCCTACTCAAAATTTTCAAAAGATGACCCCTACCTCGTGATACATCGTTGGAATAGACATAAAAAACTGAGCATTTTGACGAGAACCAAATGTCAATATATTTTTTTGTTTGCGAGACATCGAATAATGTAAAGTTCGATTTGGACCCAATTTCAAAAAATCATTACTATCCTATTTGAAAAGTCGGAATTCAAAAAACGGCCTATCTAAAATATTCCGAAAGCAAGTACTTTTCAGAAAAAATACAACCATGACACAAATGTGGTCAAAATTTCGTTTTAGAGCCCCCAACAATTTTTAACGTTTTTACCCTCCACAGGGGGCTATCTCAAAATTTCCGAAGTACGGCCCTTAATCACATGATACATCGATCGAAAATGCATACAAAACTGCAGAGAATTTTAGCGCAAACCAGAGGTCGATATTGGTTTTCAAATTCGAGAAATCGAATGTCAAAGTTGGATCTACAAAGTTTGATTCTGATCAATTTCACTATCATTATTATAACTCACTAAGTATTAAGGGTTATCATTAATTTAAAATTGGCCTATAAATATGACATTTTGTCCATTTTCTTTCTTTCATATTTTACTCTATATTGTTGACATTGTCGAGAAACTGCCGCGAAGGGGGGGGGGGCACTTTGAGCACCTCCTCCGCCCTCCCTGCTCATTGAGATCACGCGCAGCAAGTATAGCTACATTTAATTGATTTCTCAATCTCATTCAATGACCGTTGCATCCTTGATGCTACTTAAAAGCCAACACGTTTTTTTTTCTTTTAACTTTTTTTTTTCTTCTTTTTATTTTTTCGCCATGTCGAGCAAATACTCCTTCGGTATCTCATTTTCTGATACAGACCTAATTCCCTCGCGCGCGAGTGAGCGGGAATCTCCCATCAGATAGATCGATTGATCGAACACATGACCGGCAACTTACCTCGGTCCGAACGACCACTTGTTAAGCAAGTCGTAATTAATCTTACGCGAGGCTGCAGCAGCAATTAGCGAGGATGTCACACAGCGAAAGTGATTAACCGATGGCCGGTAATTAGAAGGGGAAAGAGAAAAAAAAGCGAGAGGAAACAACTACTTTTTTTCTTTAGCTCAATCGAGGCAGGCTCTGAGCGCGCTTTTTTCTCATTGTTTGTTTTTCTTTCGCAACCGAAGAGATCAATACCTACAATGCCGTTACTTTGGAGATTCGATTGTATAGAGAAAGTGTAAACAATGTTTAGCATCAGAATCAGCTTCGCGACCATTTAACGTGTCTGATGTGTTTTCATTTGCACCCTTGTAACAATGGTTCTGTGTGTTGTATACGGTTGCTCCTTAACAAGTTAATTAAAATGTATCTCCGGATAGAACAGTTGAAAAGTTTTAATGATTTGAGGCGATGAAGCAACATCCGTTTTAAAAATCGTCTGTATTGAAAATAGTTGGTTGAATAAGCTTAACCTTGTCATATGGTAAAACATGGCGAGTACCAAATGTATGTTAAAAACGTGAAGAATGCCTACGTTTTTCGAAAACCGCGACTAAAAATAAATTATAATGTTATGCAATACACTGTTAGAAATGATCACTCTGACTCCGGTTACATAAAAGCCATGATTTCTCCTGATACATAGTTTTAGGGGTAAGATATATTCGGAGTGAAAAATGGTGTAAAAAAGAGGGGTGATATAGTCATAATGTGCGCACACCTCAGGAGTTACAAAATGATGACACTCCGTCGAGGAGGAATATACACTTTCTTCGATACTATTTTCTAAAATTTACTCCAAGTACACCCGGCCTGTATTAACTATGATAGTTCTGAATCTCTAATTTCGTTTGATTAATAAAAAAAAAGTATTTAATATAACGTTTACCAGCTGATTTGACAACACTGACCATTCGATGGAATGACTGTACCCATTACCCATAAACGACATACACCCTTTACTAATAAAATTCCTCTGTAAGTACATTCATGACATCACCGATTTGCGCTGCGTTTCGTCTCATCTTCGCAGATTCCTTTTGGTGAACGCTTGACCGTATTTTATTTTATTGTCTCTTTTCCTTGAAGCCAACCTCCATCTCCTTACTCCTCATTCACACCCATTTATCCATGTCCTAATTGATTTAATGAGAAATAATAGAATTGTAGCGATTGCGTTCCATCGTTCGTTCACTATTTCCCCACAGTTCAAAGAGTTGCTATGTTTGGCATCTTGATTAGGTTCGAGGCACACGTTTGGAGGTCAGGTCTGGTTGCTCTATACCTCTCTCAAATATTATACAAGTAAACTTTTTATAGTGCCTCTTATGTACCTGTATACAGCGTCCTTTACAGTTCCAGAACCCTATTCACTGATCGCATCTCTCTGGTTAAACCTTGTGATCCTATAAGCTATTTGACCACGTTCGGTAGAGCTCGTTTCAGAAGTGTAGGCGCATCTTAACCATAATCTTTGGCGAATTTTCAATTTTCATTCCTTCGTATCAAAACAAAATTTGCCTCCGACTTTAGACTTTAGATTCTAACGCGTTTCTCAACGAAATGCCAACACTCAAATTGATTTCAATTTTATTTTCATTCTTTATCATAATAAATAATGTTAAAAAACACCAATCATTACCGGTCTAGGTGCACCTAAACTTCTGAAACGACCTCTACCGCGGGGGTGGGTGGGACGGGGGAGGAGGCTGTCTGAAAAGACCTCAAGCGTTTTTTCACGGTAAGTTTTTTCTAAGTTACTACTTTTTTTTTAACTTTAAATATTTTCATTCAGTACATTTTACTGAATGTTTTATGACCATCTTTTAACACAAATCACAATTTTTTGGCCGTTTTTCGATTAAGAAATTCGATCCAAAAGAATTGGAATATGATGTTGCAAGTTTTTGTTTTTCCTCCCGTTTTTTGCCATTAGAATATGAATAATGAAACCACCACTATCACCAACCACAAACCACCAAACAATAAATTTCGTGAAACTCAAGCCTGGACTGGTACCGGTTTCTATTCATAATCTAAAAGTTTAATAAGCCTTAAAAAGCCTAAAATGACTCCAATTTTATCGTCGTCCAAAAACGTGAAAATTGGCATGAATGTCGTCTAACATCAGTATCTTGAGTGTTGAATGTCATGAAGTCTCGATTATTTTTTTTTTTTTTTTTTTTTTTTTTTTAATGACCGTTTTACGAGAGAGAGAAAAAAAAAAAAAAACAAAAAACGCCCACCTGGGGGTTGTTTCAGAACTTACAAAGATTAAAGAGGGGATGAAGAACAATCATGCAACAAATAAAAAACGTCATATAGAGGACGAATTAAGTAACCAGATCATAACTCGCTGTCTCTCACATTATGAAGATTCAAGTGTTAAAAGTTATGCAGGTGCAAAGTATAGGCAGCCAAAAGTTAAAGGAAGGAAAGGAAGTATGTATCGTCACTCATTTAAAATTTGATGAGCTAAAAACTATTTTTTTCATTTTTTTATAATCACATTCTCTTCTCGTTTACTCATTGGAATGAATATTTTCATGTGAATATGCACGCTGCAATGCTGCATGTCATGGAAGCCTGATAACAAGAAAGGATGTCATAAGAAATGCGTCTTTAGTCTATATATACATACCTATGTATAAAAATCTTACACTGGATGCAAGGAAGCGTGAAAATATTTCAAATTAAAATAAGGGGGGCACAAAATGAGGGCAAGGAGATCTTAATCCACGTTACAAATTCTTCTAAGGAGCAATAGTGGAGTGAGGGGAGAAGAAGGCTGAGAACAACTCAGACAATATCCGGAGAAGGCCTTTGAAACATCCGGTGTGATCTTGCCAGAAAATTAGAATTAGTTTGATACGAAGATTCTTCCGGACGAGCAGACCTGCTGTTTCATAAACCTCATAACATTCGACTCTTTCAAAAATCGCTTCAATTAGGCATATTCTCTAACAAGGGGTGTAAGAGGGGGAGCTGGTTAGAATTGAGATGTTACCAGACGCTCAAAACATCGGAAATGACATGCAAAAGGAGCAAAAAAGAACCAAGATTAAAACATTGAATTTTTATCAATGGCCAGCCGAGCGCAAGCTTGAATTAAATTCAATGAGAGAGGGAGAGAGAGAAAGAGTGAGAGAAAAGGGGGAGGGGAAGAGAGCGAGAGAGCAGGACGTATGAATTTGTCATTAGATCCATACAAATCCACATCGGCCACCGTATACATATAGCTATACGACGCATCTCGGCGACCAATCTTCAAAGATTCGGATCAGAAAAATCAAGATCGGGGGCAGCAGATCCCTTAAGTGAGAGAGAGATGAGAGATGAGGAGTTGAACAAATTGAGAAAGAGAAGGAGAGAATCACATCGTTGCTCCCGTAATAAATGATGTTCCTTGCTTTTTCCCTTTATGCGCTGGCATCTTTCAGAAATTATGACGTCTCAATGCGTCCCTCATCTAACCCCCTCTCCACATAATCATCTCTCTCCTCTCCCCGTTCTTGCCTCTCTCTTAATCTGTATGGGAAGTCGGTAATTTGTCTAAAAAAAAAGTACCTATATCGGAGAAACTGTCTTTTGTACTTGACGTGCGTATTCTTTAGGTGTCCCTTCTCCTTGGCACGGTTTCTTGTTTGATAAATCCTCATCAAGCATCAAGCCGTAGCAGTCACTTTGCAGTCTTCTCTTGTGCTCATGCGCGTTCAGAATCAATCTCTTCTGTTTTTACGTGAAGACAAAGCAAATCGCATTTATTTAATTTTTTCTTCATCCCCTCCCCCGTTCTCCTTTCATTTGCAGCCTTACACTTTCCACCCACTTATACTCATATGTTCATCGGTTTGTAGTTCTTTTTGCAGCATTTGTCAGTGTCAGTGGAGCCTTGTGCTGTCCGGCATCGACGTTTTTCCTCCTTTTGATTCTATGTAAAACAATCGATTCGATAACTGAGCAGCGCTTCACTAACCATCGATTGTTATACGTAGATTTAAACGGAGAAAAAACATTGTTGCCAAATGGGGCTCTTGCAAACTTTTGCTATAAGCAAATAAATGGTCCAATCTGATGGAACGACCAGCGGAAATCACGGAAATCACACTAAGAGAGTCTAAAATTCAGTAATAAACTCACATAACTGCAATAATGGCAAGATTTTTATGCAAGAATTAACTCTTCAATCCCCTACCGCAAAAGTTTGCAAGAGAGCCCCATTGCAAGAACGACGGTTGGTATTTGTTAATTTAAACGAATGAAAAATAATGCATTACACGAGAGTCACGTGAGAGTGATAGAGATAGTTTGAAATGCTAAACATCTCAAAACTACAGACACGTACTTCTGCGACTACCTTCTCGAAGTTTCATGATCGGGTTTACTGTTGCCAACCAGAGTTGGGCGAATAGGAGTGTCATTGATTACTCGATTACTGGGTAATCGGTAATAGTCAAACTTTTAGATGGTAATTCAAAGTATGTTTCATTGATAAATAGTAAACTTTGTGGTTTTTTTTTTTTTATTATTATTATTAAATTAAACTATTTTGCAACTATTATGATGGGTGGCTCGTAAAAAATCAGCCCTGATTACCATAAAATCACCCTCCAAAAAACGACGATTACGATTACTCGGTAATCGTGCGTAATCGATTACCACCCCCATTTGTCCAACTATGCTGCTAACCGAAATCAAATGTTTGGTGTTTTTTTTTTTTTTTTTTTTTTTTTTTTTTTTTTTCGGATAACGATAGTATCGCAAAGTCACCATATTCATCTGAACCCCAGCTTATTGCAGAGTGTACAGATGACTCGATAGTTTTGATGACATCGATGACCAAAAAACATCCAAACAAATAGATTGCACTGACTGATTAGAACAGTTTCATAAACATCAGTTTAAATCTCAAAGCAATAACCAAACTCGAAACATTAAAAAAAAAAAAAAAAAAAAAAAAAAAAAAAAAAAAAAAAAAATCTTCCCCAGGCCACCCCTTCCCGCCCACCCAAATAAAAGAAAAGGATGTTTATGAATGGTAGTGCCGTCTTCATTCATAAAAAAAACCCCGCCTTAGAGATATTCGAGGACCTTAAATTACGCGTGTAATTATTATAGTTTTGTAAACGGAGAACGCTCACTCCTCCTCCATATCCACCAAACAGGAACTGCATCGTACCCAGGCCACGGGAGCGTCGGAGGCGACAGAGAATACAACCTGCAGCACACAGAGCACCCTCCAAGAAAGGGGATGTGAAAAATAAGACAACAAATAACAAAAAAGCGGGGGTGCAGTCCACGCACAGTCTGCCGCATCGACCGGCCATCAAAAGCAGAGGCGCTGACAAGTGAAATAGTACTCCTCGTATTCAATGCTCACATAGGCGGATACAGGGCTTGGTCCTCCTCTCTCTAATCCTATTTGAACGCATCTGTTAAAAAAAGATAGCAGAGGAGTAACTTTAGCCATTATATCCGTCCTCTTCTAATACACACGCTCATATGAGAAGAAGAGAGAGGAAATCAATCTCCTGGATCCACCTATGAATCCTCATCAGCCGTTCAAGTACATTGTACACTGTACAGCCTCCCTATCGAGTTGGGTCTCAGGAACTGGGAAAGGTGTAGTAAACTAGCTATAAGGAGAAGTCCCCAAAAAGGGGTCGGGATGGGGTGGGGGGCGAACAGGCAGGAAGTAGGTGTAAACACGAATCTGCACCACCACTGCCAGTGACAATCCTCAGCTGGGTCCTGGAAATGGGTCCCATGGCCTTTAGGACTAAAGGGCTTACACCTGTGAATCCCTCGGTGATCTTTGATCGGGCTCTCGCAAAAATATGTCCCACTGATGCTAGGATATGGGGGGGGCGGGCTCGTTGAATCCCAGCTCCTGTTCTTTTCGCAGGTTCATTAAAGGTGTAATTCGATATTCGCTTTCCTCCACATTTTGGTCCTAATCAGCCTCCCAAACCTTTCTCTGTTTTCTTTTACATCCCTCTTTTTTCTCGCTTTCCGATACACGGCGCTCTTTCTATTGATTTCGGAACGAAAGATTTGAGTCAATCCCGGAAGTGTTATCCTGACGTGATCTTATGGGTGCTCGGAGGTGGTGCCAAATTTTGCTATGGATATTCCAACTTTCATACTAATAATGGATTTCCGAAAAAAAGGGTCCATTCGACAAAAGGTGCGCTCTTTAGGCAAAATCTTATTCTGTATCACATTGCAGCTTTCTCTGAAAGAACTCACCCGTTGTTTTATGGGCTCTTTATCCAAAAATGGCCTCAATTGCAATTCAAACTGGAAAAAAATCGGAGAAGTGAATCCGACAAATGGCAACATTGGGGCTCAAATTCGGTCAAATACTTTGTTGTAGCAGTTCATTCTTATCGAAGCATTATTTGTTGGTTATAGATAAATCTAGAAACGAATTTGGGAGAAAAAAAATGGAAATAATGAATATTAAATAACCATAAAATGTGAGAGTATGGTGACGGTGTATTGAAGAAGATGCAAAATCTAGCAACCGGAAATAAAAAAAAAAAAAAAAAAAAAAAAACATCTGGAGGAAAAATTAACGATTTTTTTTCATGCATCTTTTCTTTTTAGAAGCTACATGAATGGATTTCTAGTCGGGGATGTCTCGCTTCTGCATAGTGAGAGGCGAATGTAAACAACAACCTCCGGTCCTCCGCTATGATTGTGCGACGCCATCATTTGTCATGCAAATATTTTGAGCGCGAAGGATGATTTATGGTTGGATCGACATTATTACCAACCGTCGCGGAAAATTGATAAATGAATTATTACTGCACAGTGGTCATCTTGCGCAGACTCAGTGCGCAGATGAATGCTACCCAGTTCACTGAGGTCAATTGGTTTATAGTACAGGTTACAGATTTAGGTTTCGTTAACCACGTTGATACTGTATACTATGCCTTACTTTTTTGTATGAACGTTATTTTTTAGTTTTAATAACTAGTTTCAGAAGTGAAAGCGATGATTTTAATTTTGCCACATAGCATGCTTTGCAACACAACTGCACTGAAACTACATTTTAAGCCTGAAGACACCTGAAGCCTCCACAAAAGTGACCAAATATAAAGCTAATTTTATTATGAGGTTCGTGTGAAAATTTAAAGTTCGGAACTTTTTGGGGAACATCAAAAGCCGAAGTCAACAGAACCATTTCCAGTAAATCAGGAACGTTGGTTAATGGTCATTGTTGTTTCTCACCGTCGAGTGACTTTTTGCGCCCACCTAGTGGAACAAGTACAAATTCCAAGGCTGCATGCGTACAGCATCGGTGTCGCATCCGTCGTTGCCGAACAAATAGTTTGGGTGAAATATTGACATGCATAGTCTTTGGTTCAGGTGAAGATTCTCTCCGAAACCTCAACACTTTTTGAATCGGCAGACTCTTATTTCGCATCGTAGTACATTGACTCCTACTTTTTGGAAAATCAGCATTCTAAATGCTATTCTCTCACAATTGGTACTTATTTTTAAAATTAGATCTGTATGCAAAGGTCAACATAGGATCAGGATCATATCTCATTGTGTTAAATGCTGTCATTTCAGAAAGACCAAGCGGCATCAGCAGAACTTTAATTTTTTTACAGCTAAAATACAGTATAAAACCCCCTTGAATTGCGTCATTATCTCAATTTTGCACAAATTGGAATTGAAGCACTTTTAAACGGAATGATTCATTCATACAATATGATCAAAAATTCAATGTCAACCGATCGAACTTCTACTTTTTTGTCTAGATGGCAAAACGAAATTTTGTGTATGCGTTCTCATATCATTCAGAAGTATTTTGGAGCATGATTGAATTTTGAGTAGTAATAAAGGATCATGCTTTCAAAATTTCCTTTTTTTCAGCAACAACCATTTAAAAATTATATAAAAAGATTGCCTTTCCAATCACCCTGTATCATATTACAGTGGCGTGCAGATCTTCACTGTCCAAGGCTATGGCAGTGGCATTTCTTGGACGTGACTTCATCACGGGAGTCGAAGCGTGGACCGCGGGTCTAGGAGGCTAGAACCTAGCTCATAGTTGCATCGACTCTTATTTTCTGGATCTGGTCAAACCGCTATTTGTAGTCTTTTTTTACTGTCCGCGTACGAGGTGGCGTCTCTCCTTCCATATGCGGTGTGATGACCACGTGAAAGCACATATGTGATCTCTAGATCCAGGTTCTCCTTTCTTCTGGGGTCCATCCAAGAACCAGTGGGCTCTTCCGAAGAAATGATCATTGAGATCAAATCGGGGCTCCTTTTGAAAGAGCAGACCTAATGTTTTTACGCTCTGCCTCACTAGAAACGGTTATGACGTAGTACTCATGATGTGGGAGGTAATGTTTAGAACGATGATGATAACAATAGATAGAACATTCTCATTTGCACGACCATACAGTGGATGGGAACATGGGATTTTCCGGACATAATTTTACGAATTAAATTCAAGATTATACACAATAAGTATCAAACTACTTTACAAAGGTATGTAATCATTAAATTTAGAGCTTCAAATTAGACAATTAACGAGGCTTCTGCAAGAAAATATCGACGCTAGAAAATTTGCAAAACAAAAGAATAAGAATTTGTCATATCCAAAAAAAGCTGAGTTTCGGCTCAGTGTGGGCCGGTAGAACTGGAGTTGGAGAAGTCTTTACGTGGGGTGATTAGTGACGACTTGACTTACAGAAAGCTCTGGCGTTGGGCGTCATAGGTGCCGGGAGGGGGGCAGTGGTCACTCCTTGGAAGTACAAAAGAGGAGGAAAAATAATGGGAGTAAGAAAATAAGAGAAAATGAAATAAAGTTCAAATAAAAATCATCGTTTCATACAAATAAACTGTAGGGAATACCCCACGAACACTTTCTCACATCCAACTTAATGAGCAAAACAACAAACAAAATATGAAACTTAATCTGGGGGTTCCCAGACCCCCTTGTATTTTCTGGGGGATACCCAGTCCCCTTTAACCCCTTATGGATGGACCAAGCCCGAATATACACGGTTTTCTTCTCTAGTCTATTTCACATTGTTCCAGTATCAGGATTCCGAATAAACACGATTCTCGATGTAGTATAACAATATGAGATTTCGTCTGGCGCCTTCAATCCGTCGCATAAGCAATTCCAACTCCCCCGAGTACGAACAGTTAACTACCTTCCCTATACAAACGGAAAAGAGACGTTCATGTGAACTAGTCTGGTCTTTAAAGGGTTAATATTCTTATAGAGACCCTCAGACCCCCTTAAACGGTTAATTTTACAGTAGACTGATGGTTCTGGAAGGTTCTTATTCTTGAATCAACGGAAGAGACTCCACCGGTTGAGAAAAGATTTCACAGCAGAGTATTTTTTTTTGCATTATACGATTCTTATATTGATCGAACTGAACTTCTTAATCTATCGGTTAAACCGGTGGAATCATCGATGAATTGAAAAATATCATTGGATATACACAGAACGATGGATTGGCTCAATACTATAGCTTAATGGACACCCTTTGGTAACAATATATAAATTTATAGACTTGAACGAACTTAGAGAGACTCGAAAATGACTTGGACAGACAGTTAACACATAAGGCAACAGTGGGCCAGCCCTAAACAGAGTTGCGGATTTTTCACGTGTGACCTCTTTCTCCGACCGATCTCCTTAAAATAATTGGATCGAAGGATATTTGCTGCTCTCTGTTGCACGGTGACGTTTGACGGTTTCAATATTATTTACTACTAAAATTACGCGCGCGGCACTTGCACTGGCGCGGCCATCGGCCACTTAACGTCATCTCGTCGTCAGGGTAATAATTCTGACGGACACGTGTCACACGTGAGTATCCATCCATCCGTGCCATTCGATCCCAATGTTGCCACATTTGGTTGAAAAAATGTACGTTTTACATTGATTTAAATGGGGACGATACGGCTTTTTACCCTCGATCTGGCAACACTATTCGATCCTCGCACTACCAGTTTTTCCTCTCATCCTCCGTCGAGGGCTATTGAGCGTATAGCTGTGTTGTCGCCCAGTACGACAGGCTTTTGCAGTGCAAAGGCCTGTCGCAGTTTCGCACTCGATGACATTGCAAAGTTTGCACCGTCGCACAGTCGTATTTTCAGCGTTTTTGAAGAAAAAACGGAATTCCTGAAAAAAAAAAAGCCTCATTAAACTTAAGGCAGAATTAATTCCCAAAATTGCGGCTTTGATGGGGCAATTTCAAGCTGTGGCGTCGTGTGCAATCCGGCAACGCAGCATTTTGTCCATTTGATCCAATGTAAAATATCGATTCGAGGGAGTGCACTGTGCACCCCCAATGTTTCGATCTTTTTCGTGGGTTTTAATGGACTATATACAACGTTGCCAGATTGCACGCGACGCCACTTCATAGTTGCAAGCAGGTCTTAAATGCTGCGTTGTTATAAAGAAAATGAAAGTAAAGTGATGAGCTGAGAGCAATGCCTTTGGTTTCTAACTGAGTCCCATCGTTCCGTAGATGAGATTCTGTCCCAAAATACATTGTTTTAAATGGGAATTCCTCGTAGTGACGTCACTATACGCACTCGATGTTTTACAATTTTACACGAGTGTATCTCCATAATCGGGAAACTTAGGAGAAATCAAAGGCACCAGTGTCCTCAGCTCATCGCAAGTACGATCATTTTCTTAAAAAAAAAAAAAAAAAAAAAAAAAACAGAATTTCAGACCTTTGAAACTGCCCCCATCAAATCCAACTTTTCTCGTTTTGGGCTCAAAGAATGCATGCAAATATGACACGGGTACCGATGTTTTTGGATTTTGGGTTTTTTTTTATTTTTTTTAATTTAAAATGCCGAAAACACGACTCCCCCCCCCAAACAAAACCATGACGACACTTAATCCATTGGATTGAAACCTGGAAAAATTTCGCCTTGAGAGTCACTCTAAACCCTCGGTGGAGTCAGAAATTGTTGCGTTCCTCACTCAATGTACGTCAATGTCTGATCATCGTCAATCGTCAACCACGTCGCGCGTCCACTAACTGACATGACGTCGCCAATGCGTCGCCATTTTTTGTTGCCGACCAGTCTCGTCTCGTCCCACCCCGTAATCCCCATCCTCTACCATCGGAACCGTTCCCCTTTTTACGATCTCCAGCTCTGTCTCCCCCGAAAGATGTCAATACTATGACAGTTCGGTCAGCTGCTCTATAAAGTTTATAACTTGATTTTCAGTCACGCGATCCCAGCGATCATTGCGATCCACGCATCGGTCGCATCAATCCACCATTCACCAAGCATCTCTCCGCGACCATGTATTGTGTACCAGTATACGCGGATCGTGCATGAATGCGGGGTTGTCACATTGTCGATTTAATTTAAATTTAATGTGTCTATTCAGGTGAATCAAAATCGACCAATTCATTGATTCATTGTTAATAGATATAGTGAAAATCACATTTATTTATTCCCTTAATCAAAAAAATACATTCATTTTTCGTGTGTGTGTTTTTTGCGGTTGGAAATGGAAATGTAAATTTCAGAAACGTCCCACCGTTTCTGTTATTTATTTTAGCTTCATTCCCGATGATAGTGTTTTTATTCACTTGACAAATTTTGTAGCTGATAATGTTGTTTCTTTTCATGTTCATTTTTTAATATTCGGTCCAAAAAAGAAACGTAACCTAATGTTTAGTTATGTTCTAGTAATAAGTTAAAATAATTTTAGTCATATAATGATCGTTACTCCACCTGTAGTAGTTGTATTGCCCAATTTAATAAACAACAAATTGAAATTAAAAGAAAAAAAAATAGAAATTCTAGGTGGTAGTAGGCACCATGTCAAGTCTAAAATCCCCAGGGAAAACGGTGGAGTCCTCGGACTTTTACTTATCACTCACCAAACAGCTCGATTCAGTCAATTTATGCTTTTTTTCGATTTTTTTGTTTGTTTTGTTTTTGCTACAGCAATAAAGAGTGCAGATTTTGATGTAAAATTACTGAGATTTCACGCTAGAAGAATTAAAAAATTATAAAATTGATTAACAACGCAATCAGTTATTTTACTTATCACTCACCAAACAGCTCGATTCAGTCAATTTATGCTTTTTTTCGATTTTTTTGTTTGTTTTGTTTTTGCTACAGCAATAAAGAGTGCAGATTTTGATGTAAAATTACTGAGATTTCACGCTAGAAGAATTAAAAAATTATAAAATTGATTAACAACGCAATCAGTTATTTCTAAAAAAAAGTTCAAGGTGGCTGTCATTGAGTAAGACACATAGTGGGGGAATCCAGAGTTGGGCAAGTAGGAGCGTAATCGATTACACGATTAATCACCAGAACTTTGTATGGTAATTAAATGTAGTCTTCACAGGTTTAAAATAATCTTTCAGAGTCATTATGATTTGATCTAATTCTTCTGCAACTAATATGATGGGTGATTTGTAAAAAAAAATCAGAGTTAATTGTTCACCGTAAAATCACCCTTCCATCGGAAAAAAGACGATTCCGATTACTTGATAATCGTGTAATCGATTAAACCACCCTTATTTGTCCAACTCTGGAGAAGTCCCATCTATAATCGTAGCTTCCTCTATGATTAATCACTATTCTCGAAGTATAGAAAGTTGCGTTGGTATTTTGTAAGAATGCATTTATTTACTATTGGTGAGTAAAATTTGGAACTTAATAACGCTCCTAAACTTATATTTCCAAGTGATTTTACTCTTGAGTTGTCTATGTATAAATTTCCCGCTCTGCACTAAATCAGTCCATCTAGCAACGCCGGAATATGTCCGTGTATTTTCTGTCACGGTCAATCTTCGGTTCTTCACTATCGGCGGCCGTTAAGAGTCGGCGGATGTTCCAAGAGAAATTGCAAGTCGCACGCTTTTGTTTTTTTTTTTTTTATTTTTATTTATTTATTGTTATTATTTTGCTCCGTCCAATTGATACTTACTTTCCTCCGGGATAAGAATGTGGTTTCAATTAAACAACTTATTTCTCTCTCGTTTCACCTCTCCGTAGACTCTCTCTCTCTCTCTCTCTCTCTCTCTCTCTCTCTCTCTCTCTCTCTCTCTCTCTCTCTCTCTCTCTCTCTCTCTCTCTATCTTCTTTCTTCCTCTCGACAGTGTTTCTCATCGTGTCGGAACTCAATCTTCCTATATATTCTGTATATTATCTAAAAATATATCTATATATGTCGTGATATACTCGAGGAGACAAAGATACTTGAGTAGGATATATTCAATGCGCAATGCATGTACCATTTTAATATATAGGGGGGGGATGTATAGCATCAAAAGAGACTAAATCCACTTTTTGAACAGTTTGAGTAAATGGCGGGATATTTATGAATCAATTCTGCTCCATCCGGACATTTGTTTTTCAATTTGGACCAATATTGACTACATTGCAACATCACTCACTATGTAAAAACATTTCAAGACGAAATCATTTGTAATGAAGCTTAAGTGCAGACAAAGGTGAAATAGAATAAAATTCGAGGAAGTTTAATCTTCTTTTTTTGTTCACTGGAATATAAATATAGCGGATCTCTTGGGCGTGAGGTCATTTAAAAAATTAAACAAAGACATACAGTGTGGAGGAAACGAGAGAAGAATATCACTGCGGCAGCACCTCTCTCGGTGTCTCGGTGGGCATCGCTGAAGGAGCTTTACGCCAGGAATCCATCTTTCTCTCTCTTTGCCCATTCAAACACAAGTGTTAGAAGAGAACGGAGACGGTGCGCTATCAAGTGACTTCAGCCTCTGTAGCTGTCTTTTTCTGATGCACGTAGTCAAATGAGCAAAGAGAAAGAGAGAAAGAGAGAAAGAGAGAGAGAGAGAGAGAGAGAGAGAGAGAGAGAGAGAGAAAGAGAGAGAGAGAGAAATACGAAGAGATGAAGATGTTCGATAGTGGAGAACGTACAGAGAAACGATCACAAAGTCTTGGGACACTTTTTTTTTTCTCCTTTTCTTTTTGGTCATCATTGCGCTGTTTAAGAATAAATAAAATTACCGGTTACCTGCGATGTAATTCCAGACAGGAGACACCGGTCGCGTCGCGTCGCGTCAAGGTGGTAAGAAGACTTTTTACCAGTGCACACCAACCGCGTCATACTGCGGTCTCCAAATGACTTATTAATCTATTACAGTAGCCACCACCAGTGCCCTGTGCCAGTGAGTCTGGAGGACCTCACAGGACGAGGATAAGGAGGAAGCGCAGAGCGCGTAGTTACGGGAGCCCCCGCGGACCTGACAGACGCGGAGGACCCCTCTTGGAAGGGGGGATGAGGGGGGATTGAGGGGGCAATTCGATGTCACTTTTAACAGAAACATAAAAGTGACACCGTTTGAGGCTCCCGTTTCCCGCCTCCCGCGCACTCTTACTCTTAAAGATATGTCTCTCTCCCTCTCCCTCCCTCTCTCTCTTTCTATCTTCCTCTCCCTCTTCCCCTCTCTTCATTTCTTTCTCTATGGTCTGAACGCTGTTTGTGGTATGACTTCTGTTGCAATTCCGCAGTACTTATAAAAGACGGTTACCTAAGTAGGTATTTTACCCCTTTAGTTTGGTGATAGGAAAATCTACAAAGAGATGAGAGAGCTGTTATACATGAATTTCGTAAAACCTCAACAAAAGTCGTTTGAAAGTGAAGGTTACCTTTACCCAATTATGAAAATGCCGGACTTAAGGCAAAACGCCGGACATTTACGCAGAAAAAAACAAGAAAAAAGCACTTCGGTAGTGCTGAAAAAACCTTTGCTGGAAAAATGACCCACCAAAAGACTATAGTTGAATCAACCAAATCTTTGGTTCACTCAGCGAAATCACTTTACAAAACCTTTGGTTAGTTCTACAAAGTCTTTTTGTTGGGTAATTTTTCTTCCAAAGCACGGTTTTTTCAGCAACACGAAGCGTTTTTTTTCTATTTTTTCAGTGTTTTTAAATGAAGATAATTTCGCTTGAATGTCCGCCTTTAGAAAAACTTTTTCACTCTAAAACGTTTTTTCTATGAAAATAAGTAGTTATCGTTTTGATTCGTTTCAAAGGCTCTCGAAAACTAGAACAACTGAAGCAGTACCTGAAAAGTGTCTAATTTTTTAGTAAACTGCGAGCGTAATGTGTCAATTTTTTGCAGTGGAAGGCTGCGTGATTACGCCTATCATTCCTCGTTCTCGTGTATAGTTTTATTTTTGCAGGCAGACAGCGGCGGCTCGTGCAATGTGGCAACAATGGTTTTCCTCCCTTTGATTCTATGTAAAACAATCTATTCGACAGTAAAAGCAGCGCTTCGCTAGAATTCGATTACTGTACATAGATTCAAATGGAGCAAAAACATTGTTGCCAAATCGCACGAGCCGCCATTGCAGACAGTACCTACAAGATTTCATAAAATTAGTTTATGAGCCTTGATATACGGCAATACGAGACACCGGAAAACGTGAGAGAAAACTTACTAAAAATCAAAGGCGAATCTAGCAATTAATGCAGCAACTGCACGGAAAAAAAAGATTAGTGAAATTAACCATACAGATACCTGATTTTGGCACCTGCTAGAAGTTATAGTAAACTTGACCAGAAGTATGATACATTCGCCGATACGTTGAGTAAATTCGACATGCAATCAGGTAACATCACCAAGTTTCTAGTCAAAACATAGTATACTTCTGGTTAACATTACCATAACATCTAGCAGGTGCCAAAATCAGGTATCCGTATGGTTATTTTCACCGTAGTTTTTTTCCGTGTGTGTATTATGACAATTTAAATGTATAAGAAACAATCGATTAGTAAGAGGGCCTTGGTCCCCTCAAGAACCGATTGTTTCTCATACGCTCATGGTTGCCAAATAGCTGGATCCTCGCTCAGGCTAAAAATGGCAATGCTGTCTGCCGGTGACCATCTGCCTGGACTCTGAATCCAATACATACTGAATGACAGACCCATGCCGTTTACGGATGAAGCCCGGTCTCAAAGGGATCTCGGGTCGTGAGATCAGTTGAAAGTGAATCTCCCGAGTATCAATAGAGACGCAGTAAGAGTGTGAGAGAGAGAAATTGTGACACCAGGAGAGGGAGGGAGGGTACAAGAGACGCAGAAAAGAGTTGACACGCGTACAGTCCAGGTTATGACATCTCTGATTAAGATCCAACGCTCATCCCCGAAGATCAGACTTTGAGATCAAAGATCTGAGACGCAGCAACCAACCATTTCAGTTTGCGACAGACCGATGCGATGATCGTCGACAAAAACCTAACCTCCTTCTCCATTCTGCAAACGTCTCTTTCAAAAGAAACCAGTACCAATGCAACTCACAGTTTACCAAGATATAGAATTTCCTGGATATAATTTTATACCTAAAAAAATCAGGGTTTTAAGAATAATTAGCAAAGCAACGGGAAAATTTGTGAAATCATTCATTTTACAATTTGTCAGCAGTCTCAAATACACTGAAAAAAAAGATTGCCGGAAGCATGACAATATAAGAACCTAAGTAAGGGATAGTGCAATTACCAGAATTCTAGTGTTTGTACCATAGTTCTCGAAATTTTTTAGAAAATACTATAGTTTAACGAGCATATTCTGGTATTACCACCAGCATTTTCTGGTCAAAGTACTAGACTTTCTATCTTTCACATATCGTTGTGCTTCTGGTATTATGACTATCGATTTTTTTCAGCGAAAACATGGTAACATGGTAACATGGTTTTTGCAAGAAAAGTATCAATACAAAATGTTATAAAGCAAAATAATAACAATTTTTCATGTCCATAAAAATCTATGTGACTTAGGACTTAGATCAAAATAAAGCATTTCCGTTTATTTTCCCGGACATAATTTAACTCAAAAACAATCAAGATTATAAGAAAAAAAACAGCATGATGACCTAAAAATGCGTGAAATTGAAGTGCTTTAAAGCAATCAAAAAACAACGTTTTTTCGAGAAAACATAGCAAAACTCAGATATTTTTTAAAGCAAAATAACAGCAACCATACAAGTCCGGAAAAAATCCATGTTCCGAACCACTGAGTGACACGACGAGCAAGTTGATGATCGGTGAAAAATAAATGAATCTGACTGGCGACTGCGATTTGTGTGAGTTTGTGTGAGCACCATAATCTGATAAGTCTCCTCTTCATTTACTGACGACATTAAACGACATCAAAACTTGAGCTCTCACTCTCTCTCTCTCTCTCTCTCTCTCCCCCCCCCCTCTCTCTCTCTCTCTCTCTCTCTCTCTCTCTCTCTCTCTCTCTCTCTTTTCTAGCAAAACCAACCATTTTGTGGGTGCGCGAGCTTACAGAGAGGATTCCCAGTGGAAGACGACCTAACCTCTGAATCTCTGGATATGCCGATTGAAAGGAAAGGGGTTGCTGAATTAAAAACTCCTTCTCCGACCGGGGAATTAAAAAGGCGAACAAAAGGGTTCCTTTTCTTATTTTTCTTCTTTTTCAAAAGGAATTATATCTGCTACGACTATTTCCAAAGAAGGTGTGCTTTATACCTTATTCTTGATTCCTCCGTGTCCTCACGTTTCCTTTTCAGATTTACCAGTTCACTTCATTTCTTTTTTAAAAAAAAAAAAAACTTTGCAAAGTCTGGAACGGGGGGGGGGGGGAGGAGTGTCGCGGGGGCCTCCAGGATCGAGGCAGGCGCACCGGGGCCATCGTACTCCTCCGATTACTACTCCCACAGCATCCCGTCGCGCGATTGCCAGAGGTAACTGAGAAAATAAAATGCGCTTCATTTACATTGAAGTAAGTGGGATTGTAGGCGAGTTTTTTTTTCGGAGATGTGGCAACCGGTGTCCCGTCGGCTCATCAACCTAGCGTCGGCCGCCACCGATTATCGTCCCACGCCAGCGAAAAACCTTTCATCGCCTCGGGTAGGCTACGAGAATCCTGAAAGGGTGAACACAAAGTTTTTGACGGCGGGTTTAAAATAAGGTGGGGTATCAGGTTTGGCACACGGCCGTGGATTTTATACAAAACGGCTACAATTTTTTAATCAACTAACTCCCGTGAAATGGACCCGAATTCGAGTGAGCGACAGTATCAAATAAAAGTATAGGTGAAAGAAATTCCTGATAATCTCACAAAAACGCTTCACCCTGTCTCATGCGGTTTTCAATCTCTCCTGTCTCGTTGATTGAGACAGGAATTTTTTGTTGCTTTTTTCGGGGGGGGGGAGGTTGGAGACTGCATAGTCTGATTATCTCTCGAGTGTGTTTTCTTTGTCAAATCAGAAGTGTTGATAAGAGGAGTTTTTTAGGTTGAAGATTACGTTTTTGTCCCCCTTTTTTAACCTTTTTATTGGAAGTAAGTCAGACAGCAAACTTTAAATGCCAAGGAAAAAGCATTGTGTTCTAACGCTAAGCCATGTGATCAGTATCTTGATTCCTTTTTGGATTGAATGGATGTCGTTGAGTTAATCGTGAAATTCGACAAAAACCGTCGACCGTGAGATTAAGGAGTACTCAGCTTAAAACTTATTTACTTTTACTGATAAGAGATGTTGTACTTCTACAATATTGTGTATTTGTATCAAGTCTGATTTTTTTCTTGGACAATTTTTCTTTACTCTTTCATTTTGCTGAATTGAATGACTCTTATTTGCTCGTTTATTTGGGTTTTTTTTCCCCCTTAATTTTTTTCTTTACTTTCTCCTATGAGAGATTCAAAAATATGTGGCCAGATTAAACGAGGTTCAACTGAGATTTGGGAATGTCGATTGTCGGTGAGCATTCTCATGGGAGTTGATTTTCTTCTGAAATTTGATCAGCTTCGAAATTCGATGGAACAATGTTTCATGTATTCGATGATTCGTTTATTTATTAATTTGCTTATTATTTAGTCAAATATTGATATCTTCCAATGGCAGAAAACTGTAAAGGCGCGATGTGTTGACCATTTCAGACGGTTCCCAGATGATAAGTCCAAAACATGAATGTCCAAAACTTTTTCGTCCAAAATTATATTTTGTCCAAATCATCTTGATGTCCAATGCGCTTGCGTCCATAAGACTATAATGTCCAATTAAAGACAAGTCCAAATAGAAAAGTCCAAAACCTATGGATGTGAGCAAAGTAATGTCCAATGTCCAGAAAAATTATTTTCTTTGCTCGTATTAGCTTCACTTCATTTTTTTCTCCTTTAAATTGATCCACTCCGCATCAACAAATAAGTATTTTCAATTGCGAATATGCAGCTCCACCAAGTGGAGTCATCTTACATATGGTCATACTTCATGAACTAGTTGTCATGACAAAAGCGGCAGTATTATCATGCACATTTTTTTCTTTTTCATATTTTTGATTATTTCTAAGCTACAATTTAAAATTATAAGGATGCAGGTACACAGAAAAAACAGAAAAAAACACTTTGGTAGCGCTGACAAAACCTTTGGTTGAAAAATGACCCAGCAAAAGACTTTAGTTGAGCCAACCAAAGGTTCTTCACGCTTAACTAAAGAGATTTTGCTGGGTGAATAAGAAATTTGGTTGGCCCAACTAAAGTCTTTTGCTGGCAGGGGCGCCATTTGGGGGAGGGCAGGGGGGGCAATTGCCCCCCCCCCCCAAGGATTTTCAATGTGCCCAAAAAATCAAGTCAGAGAGATTTTTTGAAGATGCGCGGCAAAAAAAAAAAAAAAGAAGAGGTCATCCAAATTTATGGAGCCCCCCCCCCCATTCAAGTCAGAGAGATAGGGAGATTTTTTCAAGATGCACGGGCAAAAAAAAAAAAAAAAAAAAAAAAAAAAAAAAGGTCATCCAAATTTTTGGAGGGCCTTGCCCCCCCCAAGGAAAATCTGAAATGGCGCCCCTGTTTGCTGGGTCATTTTTCTACCAAAGGTTTTGTCAGCGCTACCAAAGTGTTTTTTCCGTTTTTTCTGTGTACAGTTGAGAGATATCTTTGCGCCATTAGTTACAGGCTGTAGCTGAATGAAAGTACCACCCGCGGAAGAAAACCCATAAGTTTATTGTTATAATTTATGCAGTCAAATACTATAGATATTTTAATTCTTTGGACATCACAAATTCGACGCAACGTGTTCGGGCATTTTGTTAATCTAACTTGACATCCGTTTATTTGGACATTAACGATTTGGACATTTTATTTTGGACATTCATGCTTTGGACGTATAATTTTGGACCTTGCCGTTTGCGGACATTACGGTTTTGGACATAACATCTGTGGATCTTTCAGACCTGGTGTACATTTCCATGTACATCTGAATAGCATTGAATCATATGGGAAACATATAAAAATACAATTTGCGCAAAAATTTAGATGAGGAGACAGCGCTAAGATCAATTATGTTGGTCAAAAATCCGTTTCCGAAGAAAAACAAATTCAGGTATGAAAGGGTTAAAGGGTCAGCCTTCCTAAATAAACATACGAAACGGCGTGATATTAAATTACGATGAATTGGTTTGATCGTTTTGTCCTTGTCCTTTCTCTGAGGATCATTTATTTGAAATATTTGCGTTTCTGAAAATTCAATATTTTTTGCAGCATTGAATCTCTGCAACTGTCTCGGGCGCTAGTAGAGAGTTTCCCAAGGGGGAGGGGGGGCTTAATCTAAAAATCATTTCCGCGGGAACCCTTGATTTCTGTGAATTGGTTCTGAAAAAGGTCCCGAATTCTAAGGGATCAGGAACTGACTCCCCTTATACCCTCCTGCTGGCGCCTCTGAAAACTGCGATAAAATCACTAGGAGTAAAAATAGACTTCTACTCTTATAAATTTACTCATTAATTATCAGCATCCGTTATTGTTGTATTAGGAGTAACAGCAGGAGCATCTGAAATAGGTAAAATGAAACAAATTGAAGAAAAAATAAAGAGATAAAAGAAACAGCAAAAGTAAACCAGAATCAGAAAAATTGATCCGTGCTCGTTGAGTAAAGTAAAAAGCTTCTTTGCTTTAATTTTATCTCGATAAAATAATAAAAAAAAAAAAACCAAAAAAAACAAAAAAACAAAAAAATCACACTTTCAGGATACAAAAACTGTCATGAGAAACGAAACGCTGTTATTTTATTGCATCCCTTCCAATCGTTCAGAGAGAGAGAAAAAAAATTATTTAAACAGTCCATTGCCATCTGTTGAGTAATTTATTTGAAAAAACATCTTCATCCACACGGTTTTTAAGTGACTCGTTTAACCTCATGTTTATCAAACACTCCAATTTTTTTCTCTAAAATCCTCCTCCAATCTAAATTCTCTTCGAATCCTTAAAGTTCTAGCATGGCATTGTGACGTGTCACGTAATCTATCATAATAAATGCCTTAAAAAAAATACTGTTAATCGTGTTTGATTTATGGTGAAGCGAAATCATTATTAATGAGCGGCGGACAGAATACTAAGAAGCTGGTTAACATCCGTACGAAAGTGCATTTTATATATATTTTAATTTGAAGCTCTCAACGACGCGCGCGGTGCAAGTAATTAATAAAAATGAAAAAGAAAGAAAAGAATGATAGAAAAAAAAAACAAAAAATCCGAAGGCGAGAATAGTGTATGATGAATAGTCAAAAACGCCTTAATACGGATCTTTCACACCGATATCTATCGGCGACCGCATAAATCACGACTCATTAAATGAAACTTTCTGTTCTAGGCCTAGTATAGACCTCCGGTTCATCAGTTCCGACCCTTCGGACATCGATGCCAAGTTTTCAGTGATAAAACGCATTTTGGTAATTGATTTTAGAATGTGGTTTAGAGGCAGAGGCTGCCGTTTTCCGTATAGTTAATGGTATTTTTCCATTCACCGATGATTTCACCGGTTGAGAAAAGATTATACATAGTCCAGTTCAGTGTATGACTGTATAATGCAGGAAAATACTCGCATCTGTAATCTTTCCTTAACAAGTGGAGTCGGCGATGACTTAAAAAAACTTGCGGATAGGTATTTTAATTAATTAACGGCCGCGGCGCGGCGTTTCCACCGATTGAGAAAAGATTACAGATCAGAGAATTTTTGTGCAGTACAGTCATACACTGAACTGAGCTGTGTAATATTTTCTCAACCGGTGGAATCATCGGTGAATTGAACAATGTCATTAATGGGGCAGTTGCAAGGGTCTAAAATTTTGTGTTTTTTATAATGCAAATGATAGGACTTGATAATTAAGCTGAAAACAATGGTGCCTTTGGTTTTTTTCCAAGTGTCTCGGTTTTGGAGATACAATCGTATAAAGTTACAAAAAATCGTGGGTGTAGTGACGTCACTACGCGGAATGCCCATTTAAAACAATGTATTTTGGGCCAATATCTCATGGTCCCGAACATAGTGGGACTTAATTAAAAACCAAAGGCATCTTTTTTTCTCAGCTCATCGAGTACTTTCATTTTCTCTATAAAAAACTGAACATTTCAGACCCTTAATTGCAACTGCCCCATTATACGCGAAACGGCAGATCTGTTTAGAGGTCGTTTCAAAAGAGCTTGCCGTTCAAAGCACTTCGCGCAAATGCACGGAGGGGCATATTTTCGTCTTCTGCGTAGGTTGTCGATTGTCGTATGGCCAGACCCAAAAGTTATAGAGATACAACAAACTCAAAAAAAGAGAGAGAGAGAGAAAAAAAAACATTAAAAAATAATACAAGTTTAAGTTTTTTCAAAGGTTTTTACTTTTACATGCACGGTCCGATTTCCTCATACCTAATCAGACCTCTCTCTTTTTATTCAGTGAGGAATTTCAATGAACCAATCAAACAAATAGGCCCATAATGCGCACTCCGTTGATTCTTCACATAACAAGGAGCTCCCTTTACCAGGGGCTTCGGAGGCTCATTACCACTATGGAGTGGAGCCTTCTTAGCCCATTGACTGCTTCTTTTCCTTCACTTTCTCTCGCATGCATCGACTCTTTCATAATCAGGGATTTTAGATCGCCCTGAAATGCCCGCAAAACTCTGGAGCCTTTTTTTCCTCCATGCAGTCTGGCATCCATGTAAGATGTGTCGAGTCCGACACATGCTCTTGTAATTTTCAAAGACGGGCAAGTTATGAGAAAGTGTCTGCTTTAATAGAGACGTACGCCAAGTGCTGGTTATTAGATGGTGTGAGTATATTGTACGATGTATACGAGGCATCGGAACAGAACTATTAGCTTATATCTCCATAGCAACCAAAATCGGTACCACGCGTGGGCCATGCCATCTCCGCGGTTGTTCGAGAACTCCGCCGTCCGTCTTCGCCTAATCGGGCTCGAATCGGTGTGTTACAGTGTATTGAGTCCGCCAAAAAATTATCGTTTGGGACGTCAGGATGTTATGCAACCTGATGATTAATGGTTTCGGAACTGTTGAATGCTGAATGTCGCGGTCGCGGTCGCCGCACCCATCACCGCATGAACCGTCACCTGACACACCTGTTGCGTTCGTATCGATAATGACGTACAGGATGAAAAATCGAAACATCGATCCACCGGATGAAACATTTTAGCCTATCTCTATCCACGGAAAAAAAGACTGGTAGAATTTACCATCTGCATAGCTGATTTGGGAGTCAACTAGCAAGTATATGGTAAATTTCACCAGATTATAGTAAAATGTACCAACATGATACCTTAAGTACGATGCATTTACCATATTTTGGTGAAATTTACCATACTTGCTAGTTGACTCCGAAATCAGCGATGCAAATGGTAAATTCTACCAGTCTTTTTTTTTCCCCCCGTGTAAGATGAAGAGTTGAAACACCACTCCACCGGTTGAGGAATAAAAATATCTATATGCATCGGTGGAAAATCATATACCTTCGATCCATACCAGCTGGGAAAAGTAATACTTATGGATTGAACTGCTGAAAAATCCAAACATCAGTCCTCTAGGTGGAAAACCAATTTTTTTATCCACCGAATGAAGAATCGAAACCTCCACCCTTCATAAGAGATTCAATACAATGATCTTCTGGATAAAAAATTGATGCATCAATTCACCCAATGTAAAATCAACTTATCGTGGCCTGAAAAATGAATTTATCGATCATCAAGATGAAGAATAATTGATAGGTACTTATATACATCGATTTATTCGATGAAGAAAATACAAATCTACCCAAATAAACATCGATCCAATCATTGAAAACATCAATCTATCAGATGAGCTATCAAAGCAGCCAGTATATTCTTTTTCTTTAGAAAAAAATCGATATCTTGATCACCGGATGAAGAATTGGCGCACAGTTGCGTATATGTTTGTTTGAAAAAGACTCCAGGCGAAAGTTGAGAGTCTTTCAATCCACTAGACTTAGAAGTACACAGAAAAAACAGACAAAAACACTTTGGTAGCGCTAACAAAACCTTTGGTACAAATAAGACCGAGCAAAATACTTTCGAAAAGCTAACCAAAGATTTTGTACGCTAACAAAAGAGATTTTGCATGGTGAACAAAAGATTTGGTTGGCTCATAACTAAAGTCTTTCTCTGGGTCATTTTTCTACTAAAGGTTTTTTTAGCCCAACCGAAGCGTTTTTTGTTT
The DNA here is from genome assembly GCA_011764245.1 of Trialeurodes vaporariorum. Lineage (NCBI taxonomy): Eukaryota > Metazoa > Arthropoda > Insecta > Hemiptera > Aleyrodidae > Trialeurodes > Trialeurodes vaporariorum. The sequence continues at coordinate 35,453,991 of VMOF01000320.1, read as the reverse complement.
TTTTTGTTTTTTGTTTGTTTTTTGTTTTGTTTTTTTCTTCTCTTTTCTTTCTGTAGATTGTCGTACTTTTTTGGTGAAAGCAGCGTAGCAGATGAGTACGCTTATTATCGGACACCGTTCTTCAGTTTTTATGGATTTTTTGAGCATCTCATCAAAATTGGATGAGAAAGAAAGTCGTAATTTTGAGAGCAAATTTCGGATATTTTTTTAATGGGTATTCCTGAGGCACAGTATACCCACTGAGTGTGGGATGCTTTAATACATCCAATACAAATTCAAGATAAATGAGCGGCAATTGCCACATTCAAAGTGAAGACATCGATGTTTTTTGAAAGAGAAAACTTGCACATTGCTTGCTCGTGAAATAAAAATACCTATTTTAAATAGAGATGAACGTATGCGAAATGGGTCCCCGTAGAAACAACTAAACATTTTCCCCTAATAATATTGCGGACATATTTTTTTCGCTGATTTTCTTATTCGGCGAGCGTAAACTGTTGGTGGATATTTTTTCTTAGACAGATCATTTTTGGATACATCCTCATATTTCAAATTGGACCACATCTAAAATTAGGCAGGTTTGCATTTGGACGCAATCTCTTCCAATCCATTAGAAAATGAAAACAGCCACAGTGTTCTAAAAACTCAAAGGTTTTTTTCACTGTGAGCTGTTTCGCGACATTTTTTCACATTACTCATGCTCAAATCATTTTCTCTAAAAGGAAAAAGAAAAAATTAATGAAAAAAAAAGTATAAATAAATCCAGCATTTTCCCAAAGTGAATGCATTTAACTCGCTTAAAAACACGATGTACTGAACACGCCGAGACGACGGCGATAAATTCAGAGGCTAAGTAGGCGGTAGGTATCCGATGTGCAATTTGCTTATTAACCTTCCCTTCCCCCTCTCCTTTTCTCTCTTCTCTCCCTCCCCTCTCTCCTCCTCTCTCCATCTCCTCTCTCTCTCTCTCTCTCTCTCTCTTGCATGTGTCTGTGTTTGTGTAAAGAGACAGTATCACACAGCTTTCATGTTTTGCGTCTCCGAGTTGTTGTTGGAAGCCGGGGACATTTCAATCGAATCCGGTGGTCACCTCCTATATACCTCCCACCCCGCACTTAAGCCTCCCGGTGTACAGACTGTCTGAGGCTGCTTTATTCGCAGTGCTGCCAATTTCAGGGGTAAAAGTTAAGCCTTACTATATACCACGCCCGAATACATAGCCGTAGCCTGGAAGTTGTCTTCCTCTCTCTTTGCCCATTTGAACTCCTGTGTTAAAAAAGGATGGGTATAGGGGCTGTCACGGGACTCCTGCCCCGATTTCTGTCCTTTACTGACGGGACGTTTGAATGTACAAAGAGAAAGGAAGACAAATAAGCGGCTACGTCTGTGCCCAAAGATATTCGTAATCGTAACTCGGAGTTTTTCGTATACTATTCCAAGCACTTATTCACAGTAAAAGCTATACCGAATTGTTAACATTTGTGTAAAAGTAGTGTTTTATTTATCGCCTTCATTTAGAAACATAGGCAAAATTAGCACCGCGGAGTAGAAAGATTTAACTATACCATCAAAAGTTGGAGCAAGGTAGCGTTAATCTTTTTCAGTAACTTGTAAAAGCCATACCAAATTGTTAACATTTTTGCAAAGTAGTGTTTTATCTACCGCCTTCAATTAGAAAAACAGGCAAAATTAGCATAGCGGAGTATGAGCATTTAACTACCCTTTAAAAAACAAGCTAACGATAATCCTATTAAGTGACCTGATACTTGGTAGTTACAGGAGAGGGGGGGGGGGTTTAAAATCCACTCACACAATGACCAGTATGGTTGATGAACGTAAATTCACAGAGTTTATAGTTTCTAATCCGTCTACGGCATATCTAATTGCAATTATAATTTTCTACAGAAGTGTGCTTCTGCGAACACCCGACCGATTATTATAACCCGATTGCAAACTATGAACGCAAAAATACAATTTTTTTTGGGTGTTTTTTAGCCATCGATGGCAAGGTATATGGAAGAACAGGTATGGACAGGAGGCGGAGCCTATCTCAGTAGGTGACGGCTACGTCACAGACGTTCTAAACGGTCGCGATAAAATTCGTCTACCGTTCCAAACTATCTCACTCACTCTCCCGTGATCTCCATCTCTCGCTACTGCAGTAGGTGACGGCTACGTCATCGCCAAAGCAAGCGTGTCGTCATCATTTGGCGGGAAAACTCGAAAGCCCCTTAAACCCCGCCTCCTGTCCATACCTGTTCTTCCATATACCTTGCATCGATGGCATAAAAATAATTGGGCTCATCTATTTCTGACCGAAAAATGGGGTTTAAATGAATCTGATAATTTTGATGTGTTTTTTTTTTTTTTTTTAAGGGATCTACCACTTCTTTTATTACGAAAAATCAAAGGGTAAAATTCATGGCAAACGATCAGTGCATTCCAGTTGGCTGGAGCCAATTGGACTCAGCTAACATTTGATGAGTCAGCTGAACTGTGGCACTGTTGCTAAATCCAACGATTCCAATTTGTATTTCTTTTCTGATGGTAGAATGCGCAACTCTGTATAGCCATCAGACTAAAACGATTTCACTGACTCGATGGCGCGGGAATTGGTCAGTTTTCATCGTGTTCACTGTAAAGGGACCCTCAGGCCGCGGTGACAAATTGTTCCACTCACAAATTTTCTGTCTCTCAACCTTGATACTTCTTCTTTACTAAATGGCATGTCTTGATGCACAAAGAGCATTATTATTTAGATTAGGGGGAGAGGCAGATTATCCAAGACGCACAAGAACTATATACAAGCAACGAAGTTAGAGGAGGTGTGATATATGGATTGCTTATTCATATTTGTTTTCCTATAAGGGCAGGTTGTTTCGTTTATTCTTTTATCCTGGGATAGAATATAAACTGGGTCTGAGTCTGTGCTACCGCTGTGAAGAAGATGAATTTATAAGTGATGTAAAAGTCACTTTTAGTGGCGGCTCGTGCTATGCGGCAACAACGTAATCTCTCCATTTAAACCTATGTAAATTAATCGATCTTCAGGAGGTGCAGTTGCACCCCAAATAGATCGATACTTTTGAATAGGTTAGATTATTTCTTTGATTATTCAACTTCGGTGCTTCGGTACCAACTAAGCCAAAACCTCAACAACTTTGCTGATCAGCCAACGTATAGTCCAAGTTTGCGGTATGTTGTTGAGACCCAAAAAAAAAAAAAAAAAAATTGCAACCACGTGCAATTTGGGCAAGGTAGATAGTGCAAGTGCGTGGTCTCTACTATATATTGTCTCTGTCAAAAACGGGTCCTTGCAGTTTTAATCCCAGTTGCTTATGGGGCAGTTGTAAAGGGTCTGAATTTGTGTGTTTTTCAATAATCAAATGAGAGTGTACCGTTGAGCTAAAAACAAGGATGTTGGTCTCTTTTTAGATCTCACAGTTTCGAAGATGCGCTTTCAGACCAAAATACATTGTTTTAAATAGGAATTTCGCCTTGTGACGTCAGAACACACGCGATTTTTTGCAATTCAACACGAGTGTATCTCCGAGACCAAGACAGCAGGAAAAAACTCAATGACGGCTTTGTTCTTAGCTCAAAAAGTCACCAAGTACAAGTGTACTTTCTTTCTTTGTATTAAAAAAAAAAAAAAAAAAAAAAAAAAAAAAAAAAATTCAGGCCCTTTGCAACTGCACCATTTGGGACTGATGACAAAACTTAGAGGATGTGCAACAGACTCAGCACCTAGACCCCCTGAGTTCATCTGCGATGCATGAAATTGTGTCAAGACACCCAACATTCGTTAATTTAATGGTTCAATGTCATCACTAGCATTGGTCCATCACCGAAGGAACACGTGTCACGAGAGTTTTGATTTGATCTCTGATACCCTAATGAAATGACGAATTTTTCGCTGCGGGGGTGGTAACAGAGTGCGGAACAAGAAAATAAGTTAAATTAACTTAATTTAACTTGATTTCTAAGGGTGGAGATAAAATCGCAACCATATCTAAATACACAGCACACGTGCTTCTAATTAAAATAGACCCTTGACTCAATCTGCACCCTCACAAATTCCTTTTTAGCTCTTGATGGGAGGCGGCTCCAGTATGTCCCTTTTTCCTCCCCAGTGAAACTAACTGTGCCCATTAAAAAAAGAGAAAAAAAAAACCGTTTGAATGCTTTAATTAAATCTGTACGTCTGAATCTTGAAAAAACGGAAACACATATTTTAAGAAACTGACAACCACCAGTGGGATTTAGTCTCATTGTAAAGTCTCTGACAGTAGTAGTACTGAGTTACTGATATACGGTTAATGTTATGAAAATATTGTCCACATACTTATATTTGAGACACTAGAAAATTACCATCAAACGTATTAACAAACGCAAAAGTTTTGACACTCCAGAATTCACGCGAAGCGCAGAAGTTTGCTTTAGTTACACGAAAATCGCCAATGGGGCTCTTGCAAACTTTTGCTACTGGGGATTGATGAGTTGATTCTTGCATAAAAACCTGTGAAAATGACAATGCATACACTGAAAAATCACGAAATTCACGCTCAGAATTGGCCGTAATGGCGGAGCGACGCAGGCATCATGGGAGATTTCTATCTAAATTGAGCCTTATCTCTGTGTTTCTGTAGAGAAAGTGGCATAATAGACAAGAATCTCCCATGATACCTGCGTTGAAGTGCCATTGCAATCTTGCCTTTGGAGCAGTTTTGTGAAATTATTACCGAAAATTAGATTTTGTCAGTGTGAATTTCGTGACTTTCGCTGGTTGTTACATCCGATTGGACTATTCATTTCCTTACAGCAAAAGTTTGCAAGAGCCCCGTAGCTCGAATTCTCAACTGCCAAAACTTTAGAGCTTGATACCACTGCTTCTGCATTTTGTACGATGGAAGTGTGCCGATTTACTGAATTTTGTGCTCACTAAGAAAGTCACAGCAGCATATGCTTTACTATACTAAAGTATAGTAAAAGACAGACTCTCATAAAAACAATAAAAGCATTTTAATTTTACTTTTCTCATGCCTCTTCCTCTCTTACTTTTTAACTAATATGAATAATTCTATATTTTTATTCACTTCCAGACATTTTTTAAACTTATACTATAAACGATCTAGCAGCGTTTCAAATATTTTAATATACTTCTCATAAGTTACTTTCAAATCTTTTAGTTATTTTCTACTTTTAAACCTCGATCTATGTGGGCCTAGTAACTATCACACACTCAGTAATTTTTTCTCCAATTTATTACTTGATTACAACAATTTACAAGCTAAATGGCCAAAAAAACATCACAGACAAACTAAGGATTAAAATGGGAACTAGACCAACAACTAAATGAAAGCAACAATAATGATGGTAAAACTGCCCTTTATCAACATCCGTTTGATTTTGATAACATCCAGGTTCTAGCACAGGAGAAAAATTACAATGCTAGAGCTGTGTTAGAAATGATTCACATTCCAAAAAACAGACACTCCGTATGCAACTACCGGCAGACGTGGAAAAGTTGAGTGTTGCATACCTCCAGTTTTTCCAAACGTTAACTACTGATTGAGGCTCTGTCTGCGTTTTGTTGGTCTGTTTTGTTTATGAAACTGATGTCGCGGTATTTTTTTATTCAGTCCCTCTTCCAACTTTGTGAAGTGTGCTCCTCGATCTGAGTATTTTTTTTTTTTTATTTTTATTTTTCCGATTGATAATGGTGCTGTAAGTGCACCGAAACTTCTCGGAAGCTTTTATTTATTTGTTGCTCTAGTTCCCATTTTAATCCTTAGTTTGTCTGTGTTTATTACTTGAGAGAGCTAATTATTTCTACGTTTCTATTCCCTAATTTTGTGGACATTGGGTATTGATTAAAATTGACTTTAATAAATGTGGATTTTAATTTAATAGACGTAAAGAATAATGAACTCAAAATTATTGGACATTCAATCGTAGTCTGTGGACATTTTTGTGCTGGACATTATATAAGAGAACACACGGTCCATGAAACATTTAGCTTCATCCGATTGGCTAAATTGTTGCTGAACTGGCTTCTGATTGGCGGTTAACCTTACCAACAAAACCGTCTTTGATAGGACCCAACTTAACGTTGATGAATTTCAGTCATTTACAATGTGAACTCTCCTTCGATCCTAGGATTAAACCATTCAAAATGACACTGCCCGCGATAAAATCTCATTCCTTGCGACAACTGAATTGAAGTCCAATTCACCTCTTCTCCGTCTGAATATACCCGTGAGTAGTAGCGCTGCACCCATCTATTCATCCTTAACCCTTCATACCTTCTTCCCTCCCTTTGAGAAGTCTGGACAATCCTTTGAGATGCGAATGAATATGAGTGGAAATGATCGTCGTTTGATTACATACTTTGATATCTAGTCTTCTGATTTAGATATTCAACTGCCTATTCACATAGTTTTCGATTCCTGAACTTGATGTGGATTGTGAGGCCCATTGATTTGATTTTGATCTCTTTTTTTTTTTTTTTTTTTTTTTTTTTTTTTTTTTTTTTTTTTTTTTTTCCAGAAAGAAAAAGGAGGATGAGCAAGGATGCGTACGAAGTCTGTTAAACCCCATTGCGGAACAACTGGAAATAGCAGCACGACACACAGGGGGACGAAGTAGGGGTTTTCCGGTCAAAATTTCAAAAACGGAAATCACAATTTTCTTCAGCGTTTAGTGCCGAGTTCTGCCACCAGAACGCTACCTTTCGATTAATGTCAAATTACAGTCCGAAAGTAATTTATATTCAAGAAAACGGGGTGTTAATAATTACTAGGTAATCATCTGAAGAACCTCTCTGCGAAATACCTCGTCAATAACTTCAAAAATAAGGCTGGGAAGTATCAACAAGAGAATATCGCCAATTGAAATGCGATATTTTATTTTTTGGTACTTCCAATCTTATTTATGAGATACTGACGAGATATTTTGCAGAGACGTTCTTCAGATGATTATCTAGTAACTGACATTCCGTTTTCTTAAATATAAATTACTTTCGGCCTGTAATTTGACATTAATCGAACGGTAGCGCTCTGGTGGCAGAAATTGGTACTAAACGCTGAAGAATCACCTTGAGTTTTAGACTTAAGATCCTTTTCTTTTTTTGGCAAAGCATTTGAGAGCATCTCTTGAAAATTAAAACATGCTCAGTCTTGAGCCGAAGCAAGTAACCCTAGTAGCATCGACTTGGGAAAAACACGATTTTTTTTTTTGAAAAACACGTGAAATAACTTGTAAAAACTCGTAAAAATTACTGGAAAAAAACTCGTAAAAAACTCGTTGCTCGCACAGAATATGCATTATTTCCGTAAAATTAACGAGAAATTATCAAAGAATAAGGAAAAAACACGGAAATTTTTGGTAATTAGACGAAAAAAATTTCAGTGGAAAGAAAATGATATCATTTAACCGATGAAAATACGTAAAATTTACGTGCCTTTTACACATACCTTGTCTTTTCTCGTAAATTTAACAAGTTTTTTCCGTAAAATAAATGATAAATTGCCTGCAAATTCCTCCCAAAAATTAGTAAAATTCACGTAAATTTTATGTTTTTTTTGACGTGAATTTTATGTTTCTTCTCCTTCCTTCACAGCATTTATCTCGTTTATTTTACGGATACTTTTTCGTGTTTTTTCTTAGCCCTTGATTTGTCCTAGTAAATTTAACTCTATATACAGGGTGTCAATTAAAAAAGAAGCCAGGCTTAATATCTCAAAACGGCTCCGAATTTCGAAAAACGCTGAAACACGTGTTCGATTATTTTGAGGGGGACATCTATTGAGGGGTCCCCAATTTCGGGGCCCCCCTCTGGGGGCCCCAGGGGGGTCAAGTCCCATATTTCAAATGGGGACCCCCATTTTTTATTTGATAATCGGAAAGAGGGTAAATTCTAAGACTTTTGGCGCAAACCGAAAGTCGATATCGTTTTTCGTGTTCGATATATCGAAGGTCAAAGTTCGATATGGACCCATCTTCAGAAATTTGTAACTTTCCTTGAAATAGCCAAATTTCAAAAACTTTGGGTCTAAAATGCTCTACAGAGCAAGCACTTTTCAGAAAAAAATTCAATTATAACAGAATTTAGTCAAAATTTGGTTTTAAAAAGCCCAAACATTTTTAACGTTTTTGGCCCCCACGGGGGGCTATCAGGCAATTCCGAGATACAACCTCTATCGAGTGATACATCAATCGAAAAGGCGTAACAAACTGAGCATTTTGGCGCAACCCGGAGGTCCATATCGTTTTTCATATTCGAGATATCGAATGTCAATGTCGATTTAACGAATGCGATATCTCGAATATGAAAAACGATATGTCCTCCGGTTTGCGCCAAATGCTCAGTTTGTTACGCCTTTTCGATTGATGTATCACTCGATAGGGTTGTGTCTTGGAATTGCCTGATAGCCCCCGTGGGGGCCAAAACGTTAAAAATGTTTGGGGGCTTTAAACCAATTTTGACTAAATTTCTGTTATAATTGAATTTTTTTCTGAAAAGTGCTTGCTCTGTAAAGCATTTTAGACCCAAAGTTTTGAAATTTGGGCTATTCAAGGAAAGTTACAAATTTCTGAAGATGGGTCCATATCGAACTTTGACCTTCGATATATCGAACCGAAAAACGATATCGACTTTCGGTTTGCGCCAAAGTCTTAAAATTTTACCCTCTTTCCGATTATCAAATAAAAAATGGGGTCCCCATTTGAAATATGGGACTTGACCCCCCTGGGGCCCCCAGAGGGGGGCCCCGAAATTGGGACCCCCTCAAAAGATGTCTCCTCAAAATAATCGAACACGTGTTTCAGCGTTTTTCGAAATTCGGAGCCGTTTTTGAGATATTAAGCCTGGCTCCTTTTTTAAATGACACCCTGTATAGTCGTACGGGCTCCCTACCCCCCCCCCCCCCACCATCTCCCCCTCCACACTCTCCACTACCCACACCAAATGCACTTTGTTTTTTTTATGAAAATGAGTAATATTCGATACTGTTGACCCTTGCACGCAGCGTAGAGCAAACTACAACTTCAATAAATATTCACGCGGTGTGTCAATCCTATCCATTAAAATTCCCTGCAAATATAGCTTAAAATTTAATCGTAACCAGGTTCATGGTACTGTGAGAAAGCCCCTAGAATCACTTAGAGCAAGCTTAAAGTCTGGGAGCGTAAAAGATCACAGTTTGCCCCAAATTAAGTATATGACCACGGATACCTCAAATTACCTGAAATTTTGAAATGATAACAATTAGAGCAGGGCCATTCAGAGTATCGGGTTCTGACAAGGAGCGGTGTGTGCTCCCAAATTGCATCAACACACACGGCGAGCGTTGGTTAGTGCTGAGTTTGACTCGTTGCTAATCAACCGCTCATCGATGAGCTTTGATGCAGTTCAGAAGCAGATACCGCTACTTGTCAGAACCCAATACTCAAAATGGTCAGCTCTAAAGGCTGAAATATCAAAGAAAGAAGAAAAAAAAACAGTTCAAGTGCAGCTTTTACCCTCCCTTCTGCCTGAAACACATTTACCTTGGAACTGCTACATCTAATAAAACATATTTCAATTCATCATGCCAAGCATGGAGCATATGGGTTTGAATGAGCTTTATGAGATGACTGAGCGGAGCAAGAGATGTCAGCACGATATATCCCACACAACTTCAAAAAAAAATATTTTATAGTATACTAAGATATTGTAGCAGCACCTAAATATCTTTAAATATACGACTCCATAATTGTTCGGCATTTCAGGTTTACAATTAAAATTTAACCAAACAAGCATGCGGGCACCATGGTAAATGATACTGTTAAATGGAAATACAACTCACCTTGTTTGAACGTCAACGGTAATCGGAGAATTAGTTTCATGACACAAGTTTAAACACAACACTATGCACTTTTTTTAGCTTCAGCTAAGACATCTCACCAACTGTAGTAAATTATTTTTGAAGATCATGTGGTATAACAGTTGTCAAGCGATGGCATCAATTGAAATCACAGAGAACAAGAAATGAGCTGGTAAGAACTCCGAATTAACACGTTTTTCAGCTCTTCAAATTTAACGCACTGATTTAAACAACAAAAACAGTTGATGCAGGTGGCAGCCTGATCCAGTGAGCTAGATGATTTGCAATTTGGATTCACAATCTGGCTTCTATCTTCAAATTTCCTCCAGAGCGACGATTCAATTTCTTTCTGTAGCTTCCCTTCTCAAATTGTCGAGAATTCACAAACACGAGTAAATAATTAGAAGGGATTCTGCAGAAAAAGTTACATCATGGCTGACTTTTTCTAGTAACCAGTATCTTTCTGAAGAAATACCAAGAAAATTACAAATAGCACTTCCATAGAGATTTAGAGCCAAGCAAGGTTACATTATTTAACTTCATGAAATGGACATTAATTTGCTGGAAAACGGGAGTGAAAAATAAGAAGCTTTGAATTGAACGTGTGTGAGTTGAAAATGTCCTTTTCTGTGATGGAGTTATGAATGAGTGTTTTTAAAAAGTAGACATATGTATTATTGCTTCCAGCCAAAACGGATCCAGCAATCTGGCAACCATGTATTAATCTCATTGAGTGCATGAGAAACAATCGATTAGTAAAGGGACCATGGCCTCCTCCCAAATCGATTGTTCCTGAATCGTAAAACCGGGATGAATTTCCTCTCGTTCAGCTTCAATCGCATGACAAGAAAGTGAGGTTATAAATTTCTACTTAAGCGAATGAGAGATGACAATCACAAAGGAATAGTTTAAGCTAGACTTAAAGTGAATCGATTATTCTCTCTAGAGCTAGACACGGCCAGAAAAATCATTATTGACCAGGCTGAAGTCATAACTGCAGTTTGCAGAAATAGAATGCAAGGGAACCTTTGTCCTTGAATCACTGATCAAAGTTGAAAATAAATGGATTCGTCAAAAGATTCAGACTAATTGTGTAGGTACTTACACGAAGCCAGTTAAAAATATCGAGGAGTTTGTGAGTTTACCAGGATCGACGATCACAGACAATAATTAGGCACTGAACTTAAGAAAGTCTTACTGAATTAAAGAGCTCCAACTCTCGTTGTTGTTCCTAACTGGGGAAATGACCGTTGCGTTGTATTGCAGAGTGAGTGTGAGTGTGAGTGTAGGCGGTTATAGACTTGACTTTCACGCTATCATCACGTGACAAAGACCATGACTCCAAAGATGGCGTAAACGATGCAGTCCACCACCAACGCATCAACGGTCTACAGCATTCGGGCGAGACTAGTTTTGAGGTTATGTTTAGTTGTTTTAATCCCGCGCCGCGGATATGGCTTTGTAGCTCTGTGTATTTTGTTTGTTAATTTCTGCAAAGGTCTTCGGAACTAGACATTGAGACAGACACTAGTTCTTTTACACTCGCAGTATTTCGAAGTATACTGATATATTTGTGCTTCGTAGTCTCAGTTTTCTTCATTGATCGGATTCCAGAAGTTGAGTCAGTGTGTCCATCCACTGCGTTTGTGCTCGCTGGTACAGTTAGATAGGCTGACTTCTGCCAAGTCCTTCTAATATAATCATCGTTGGTGCAAATTCTCTATTTGAAAAAGGAAGTAACAGAAAAAAGTGGAATCAACTTACCGTGGGGTTTATACCAACCCACAATGTTTTGATGTTTCAATCAGTGCGTTAAATTTGAAGAACTTCAAAACGTGTCAATACGGAATTCTTATTAGCTCATTTCTTATTCTCTTGTGATTAAAAGTGGTGTCATATCTTCACCTGGTATACCAAACGGGCTTTAAAACAATGTAATCTATGCTGTTTAATGAGATGTCGTCTCAGCTGACGGACAAGTGTTGTACATAGTGTTGTATTTAAAGTTGTGTCGACAAACCAATTCTAGGATTACTTACCGCTCGACGTCCAAACTTGGTGAGTTGTATTTCTAACAAAAAGTTAATTTGCCTTTGCATGCTTGTGTTTAAATGCCCATTGTTAACCTGAAATGCCAATCAATTCTAGAATCGTATTGAAAAATCTCTCGTCGCTGCCTCAAGCTGATATTTTATAAGTTGGGCGCTACACAGTGTGTTACATCTCAACCTACCGAATTCCCTACAAATTTGAATCCGACTTTCCTTGTGAAGTAAACAAACTACATGGTGGTGTTCTTTGTTCCTAATTTTCCGTTGTTTTTACCGGAAATTTGCGTAACATACCAATCAATAATTGTACGTAAATTTTACGTAATTATCTCAAGATCAACACGTAAAATTTACAGCTTTTTCTCGTGAATTTCCGTAAATTTTACGTAAATTTCATTAGAAAAACACGTAAAATTTCTAGTTTTTTTCTCGTAAAATTTCTATCGATAATTACTGAGGGAATTAACTGGGGGTCCCCACCCTGAATGAGATTCCCTCTAACTGAGGATCCCCCCTAACTGAGGGTCTCCCCCTGACTGAGTGTCTTCCCTCTAACTGAAGGTCCCCCCCCTGACTACTTTTGAAAATAACCACAAATTTTAACGGGGGAGGACTCCCTCCTCCTGGGGTATTCCATACCCTCTAGACTTTTCAGTTGGGAAAATGTCTGATTTGGGGTGAAGGTCGTAGAGGGGGGGGGAGGTGAAAATGTCTGAATTGGGGGAGAGCCGGGGGGATTTCATAATGTCTGATTTTGGGGGAGGGTCGGATGGTCGGAGGGGGGGGTGAAAATGTTTAATTTGGGGGTAACTCGTACATCGACTAGGGAGAGACTGCACCCCTGGAAGTTTGTGTCATACTTTTCGAAGATTTCACCATGATGTCTCAAGAGAATTTTAGGAAATATACCGGAAAGTTGCGAAACATTTCAATGAATATTTTATACGTCAAAGTCTGAATTAAATGCGTAAAACTTTTGGATTTTCCTTGTAAAATTTATCTATATTTTTACGAAAATTTTACGTTGACATCATGAGAAAAAACACGTAATATTTACAGCCTTTTCTCGTGAAATGTCCATCAGAACTTCATCGGAAATTTTACGTAAATGTCATAAGAAAAACACGTAAAATTTTCGGTTTTTTCTCGTAAAATTTCTATCGATAATTTTACGTAAATTTTACGTAAATGTCACAAAGAAAAACACGTAAAATTTTCGGTTTTTTTTCTCGTAAAATTTCTATCGATAATTTCACGTAAATTTTACGTAAATATCATAAAAAAAACACGTAAAATTTTCGAGTTTTTCTCGTAAAATTTGTATCGATAATTTTACGTAAATTTACGTAAATATCTTAAAAAAAACTCGTGAAATTTACGGTTTTTTCTCGAAAAATTTCTGGTTTGAGAAAATAACGAGAATTTTACTTTTTTTTTTACGATTTTTTTAGCAAAACTTCAGTATTTTACAAACTTTTACGTTTTTTTTTCAAGTTTTTCCCAAGTCAATGCTACTAGGGAAGCTGCGTGATTTGTTACGGCATCAGCGATGTCGATATTTTCTGTCGTTGTGCTTTAAAATCAAAATATCAATTGATACTTATGATGATTTTTCGATGGGATTGACACCTTATTGATTATTCTACGGTTGTAGCATGTCCTTTACAGATATTTTATAGCAGATTTACGTATTTCTTTCCTGTCACGAAAAGTCGCTTGGAGTCGTTTTTGGGCACTAAGCTCTAGATTGTTGTGCTCAAAAACTCCGATATCCCATGATCCCCATGATCCCTTAGCGTAACTCGGCCACCATTAATCCCGATTCTGAGAGTGAATTTTGAAATTTGTTAGTGTACTCATCGTCATAATTACAGGTTTTTAAGCAAGAATTAACTCGTTAATCACACTGAAAGAAAAAATGTTTGAGTTAACAATTTAACTGTCCAGAATAGAGCCCTCAATTAGTTTTGTTAATTCAACAAAACGAAATGGTGAATCAACAAAATAAGATTGTTAAACTGACAAAATACATTGTTGATTCAACAAAAAATTGTTGATTCAACAATCTATTTTGTCAGTTTAACAATCTTTATTTTGTTGATTCACCATTTCGTTTTTTTGAATTAACAAAACTAATTGAGGGCTCCATTCTGGACAGTTAATTTGTTAATGTATACAAGTTTTTTTTTAGTGCACCTATTGCAAAATGTTGCAGCAGCTCCATTAAATATGGATCTGCATTCATGGACAATGGACATTTGACAACGCTGCTTAGGATTCGACACAGACAAACGTGCGTACGACTACATGGTTAATACAATATCGAGCGTGAATGGGAGGGGGGGAGGGGGGTGAAAATGACGATCGGAGGGGGTACAAATGTGGGAGGAGGGAAATGACACGAGGTTATAAAAATGCAGATGCATAACAATAATGAATAAAATGGTTGTTTGATCTTGAATCACAATATAGAATGGAGAAAGGAAAAGAAAAAAAAGAAAAAAAAATTGGTGATCTCGGCGAGACGAATTCGGTATTAACATATCAGGTTAGGTGTGACCAGCATTGCACGGCACCACGCCACGGGCGCACCCTCCACCCCCCCCCCCCCCTCACCACTCCCCTCTTCCGACTTAATCCTCTCATTTGATCCGTTATCCAATCTGAGAGCTCGCCACTGGCGGATCCAGGATATATGTCCTTCTCTCTCTTCGGTCATTTGAATGCATGTATTAAAAAAGGATAAAAGAGGAGGCGAAAATCACGTGACTATGTCCACGATCTATCCTTTTTTAACACAAGCATTCTAATTGGAGAAGACAGAGAGAGAGGGATATATATTCTATAATAGCTCGCGACTTGACTTGCGTCGGAACACGATCTGATTCGCTTCGCGACCACGACCGTCTTGATATGGTTGAGGCGGTCTTAGGGAAAAGGGCACTTAAAGCATTAAGTGCGTGCTACTCTAAAAAGATCTTAAAGTGATCTTAATTCTTATTTCTTTGGAAGAGCTCACCAGATGTCTGTGAAGTGGGCTATGGAAGGAAGGCCTAAAAACATCAGATGTGCTCCTCCGTATACATCCTAATTAATTAACCCTTTCAAACCTGAAAATACCTTTTGTTCGGAAACGGATTTTTGGCCATCATGGCTGATCTGCGCACGATTTTCTCAAATGAAAAGATTTGCATACCATATTTTTATTTTTTCCGTAAGATTCTATGTTATTCAGATGAACATTGAAATGTACACCAGGTATGAAGGGTTAAGCTAAAAAGTTTCGTTCTTTGGAAGAGCACAACATATGTTTTAGAAGTGATCTCTGAGGAAAGAGCCTAAAATATTTGATGGACTCCTCCATACAAATTCTAAATAAAGTAACAAGCTTTATTTGGAAGAGCAAAGTTGGAGTTTTTGAGGCGCTTTCTGAAAAAAGGCTCTTAAAACATGAATTAGGGTTTGCCAATTCGAAGAGATCTCAAGGTGACATTATTGCTAATTTCTTTGGAAGAGCTCAACGCATGTTTTTGAAGCAATCTCCAGGAGAAGCGCCTAAACCTAAGAGCATAAGATGTACTCCTCCGTGGAAATTTAAATTTTATTTAATTAATATTTTATTGAAATAGAACTTCTGACATTATTGAAGCTACTTTAAAAATTAAAAGTCAATAAAACATCAAGAGTGCTGTTCCAAAGAAACCCTAATTTAATCAATTTAAAATTCCTGTAGAGTTTTGAGTAGATGGATGGTCAGGATGGAACCTTGAAAAGTGACGATAAAAAAATTAAAAGTAGGCTTCATCAATTTTCAAGAAGGCCTGTGAGATCAAAATGTTAAGAGCCTCTGACTTGACAGAAGAAAATTTTCCTATATTCGCCTCTTTATCTCTAGTCTAAATAGTCAATCTCAAAATCTGTTCAGCTATATTTATTTACGCGTTGAAGGATTGTTCCCCCGATAGGTGAGGTGATTACTGATTATATCTATGGGTCCGACATTAGAGCGAAATCTATTTGATGTTGTTGTTTTAATGACTCGATAGCCCATAATTTCAATCAAAAAGGCCAAATGCTTTACCACATATCACTTCAATATTAAATCACAGGCGTAGGGTAACCAAGATCACAGCCAGTCTAGTTTCTCGAATCAAAATTTACAACTTTTCACACTCCTCGAAAAATCTGTTTTTTTTTTTTTTTTTTTTTTTTTGTAAAACATTTTTTTATCTCAATTTTTTTTTCATTCACTCTCGAATGTTTTGCGATAGGTCACATGTAAATATCTTGATTAAACAAGCCTACGCCTTTTCAGACGAAGAGAGAAAGCCCCCCCCCCTTCCCACCGCTCAAACCGCCTCTTCCTCTTGATCAAATGTTGACTGTCAACGGTTTAGTTGGTCGATGACTATCATGTTTCTTATTCGTAATTTTTTTTTTTTTCAAAGGATTGTTTCGTATCGATAGATATCCTCCTAGCGATGGAAGTTTTGAATTTCAAATGAGGATTCATTCGATCTCGATTCAAGTTGAACTTGTCGCAATTTGTTCCGGAAACCATTAAAATTATGCTAATAGTGCAGAATCGGTTCGTCCCACTAACTTCGTATAAGTCTACGCTCCCCCCTCCCTCCTTACGATACAAATTCATTCCTTGTCCTATAAAAGCAATTAAACATGTATTAAAAATGAAAAAAAACAATCAGTCACTTGGCCAGGAGAAACATTCTTCAGTTTGTCACTTTTTCGTCCAATGAACTCCGACTGAGAGACTTGAATGCGTGGATATAAAAGTAACTGCGTATTCGCACACTTAAAATGGATCTTTAAGAACTAAACTCGTGAAGATATCAGCGCTGCCGGTTTGAATATACTTAATGACATTTTTGAGTTCACTGATGATTCCACCGGTTGACCAAAGATTACACAGATCAGTTTAGTTTAAGACTGCAATTAATGTACGAATTTTTTGTCGTCCCTAGCTGGAAAAAAATGGATTTGTTAAAATATAGGTCGTTCCACCGATTGAGAAAATATTACAGATGCGAGTACTATCGTGCATTACCGACATACACTGAACTGGATGTCGTTATCTTTTGGTCAGTTAGTGGGGTCATCATCAAATTGTAAAAAAATCATTGGCTATACAAAAACGGTAGCTTTGGAAGATATAAAATTTACAAGCACAAATATGACCTTTTTTAAGGAAAATTTTGGTGTCAAGGGAGGGCAGGGTTGTCCAGATCCCTACGGTCTGGTTAATTTTTGGAAAATTTGATTTTCTCTCAAAAATCTCAGTAATCTCCAAGTTAAATCGAATCAATAAAACTCATCTCGCTTTCTTTCTTTCTTTTACCAAATTTTTCTTTTAATTGTCTGTAATTTCATTGCATCATAAACTGAAATTGATACTGCTGTATAATAGAAATAATGTCGAATGAATGACGTGCTATGAATTACCTTAAAATATGGACGATACCTCAACCTGGAGAGGCAATCAATTCAATCTAAACATTTTATGCAAAACGAAGACAAAGAACCAAAAGGTTTATGCTGAGTAGTTTTGCACGATGTGAAGTTTCTCGTCTGAGTTCTCAAAACGGTTTCCAGTGTTCCAGTGGCTTTCAAGCGGATAATTAATTACACCGCGTTCATGCTCACATTATAATTTTGTGCGCTTAGGACTCAGACATCATCGGCAGAGCGCGGTTTATCAAGCAAACCAATGATTATTTTACTTTTAGACTAAACAAAAATTAAACTCTGGGAAGTTTTCCATACTCATAAATGATTGTCGTTGATGGTAGGCCCAAGAATCGGCGATTAAAAATTGCCGTAACACCGCGTGAATCCTCGCTAAAAATAAATTCTCTCTTTTTCTGTTGCCAGATCTAGTGAGTTAATAGTACTATGATTCTACAAAAGAAAGTACCCAGGTCGGTCGCAATACCAGCGGTTTCCAAACGGTGGTCCGCGGACCCCCTGGTGGTCCTTGGACCGAGTTTTGGTGATCCGCGAAGACCTTTCCAAATTGTTCCCGTTTTTTTTCGCCCGAAAATGGCAACGTTGAATTAGTGAATAATATTTTTTTATGTAGCAGGAAAAATAAAATGTTGTCGTTGCTAGGGAAGTAAGTGGAAGTAAGGGAAGTTATCATTTGAACGAGTCATAACCTAAATAATTTGTCTAAGTTGATTAGTGACCCCTCCACTAAAAAAAAGGTAATCGATTTTTCATTTTTTCAAGTGCGGTGGTCCGCGGCCTCCACCGATCGTCCGATTGGTGGTCCACGACCACAAAAGGTTGAGAACCGCTACGTTATACTATACAGATATGCAAATGTGGCATACTTTGGGCGGGGGCAATGGGCCTGGGTTAGGATACATAATGCGCCTGCAAGAATGGAGGATACCACTTGTTATCTTTGTGGCACAGTGTAAATTTACACATCTATGTATGTGTGTCGCTAAGCTATTGGATCGCATATCTACCCCTGAAATTGGAGCCCATTTTTCTGAAACATTTGCGTATCTATATTGTATAATATCTTTGCCAAGTCTTAATTTTTACTCTTTCAAATCCAAGCAACCTTTAAACAATTTTGCGGCTTTCAAGTATACTTGAGAACAAAGCTGACTGCCTCTTTTAACCCTTTCACGGGAAGTGGCACACATTTGTATTCATGGGATTCAATATAATTTAAATGGACATTTCGCAAATCAAATTGTGAGGACCCATCAAAATATTTAAAAAATTGTCCTCTTATGAATGGTCTAAAAAAATCTTAAATAAAGTCGAATCCCAAAATGTGGTCCATGAAAGGGTTTTAAGTACACAAAATCGAAAGTTCTATTGGAAACAATAGAAAAATTCAACCAAGCTAATTTTGGCAGAGTTACTTTCTATTGCAAGTCGCAGTACCTGTCATTTTGAATTAACCATGAGATACTTACGTTTAGGCTTCAAGCAAAAAGACAACTGCGCTCTTTCTGCGAGACGGACTGTGCACTTAGGAGTCGATAATGGTACGAAAAATCGAGAGTTGCTGAAAAAAAATATATGTTCTCATCACTCACCTGTCATAAATCACCTGCTATTTGCGACTACTTTAAATGGCTGAGGGGCCTTTATTTTCATGTTTGTACTTAGTGCGCGATTGCCAAGTAGCTCATAAATTGATTTTTTCACTCGATTATTTTAAAATGTGCTTCATGCACTGATATTCCGAAGAAATAACTGAAAAATTTCTTCTTAACAGGACCAATACCGACGGTTTCACTCATCTGATGACGAAAAGTCCAGCCTGGGCTTCGTGAGTCTTTTAACAGTTAGTTATCTACGTAACCAAACCTGGTTAAAAGTTGTAAGTTTTGTCTTTCAAAACAGTGTCACGATGAACATATCACGCAGCTTGCATCATATCAGGTAAACATCCACCATTTTCTATAACTTTATAAAAAAATCTTCGTCCATCTGATTCTGACGTATAAGCGAATGTTGATAATGGGGCTCTTGCAAACTTTTGCTGTGAGCAAATGAATAGTCCATTCTGATGTAAAAACCAGCATAAATCACGAAAATCACTCTGAGAAATTTTAAAAAGTCAGTAATAAACCTACATAACTACATAAATGACAAGATCGTAATGGCGGTTCGACGCAGGTATCATGGGAGATTCCTATTCCTATCTAATATGCCATTTTCCCCCTTTGGGGAAACACAGAGGTATGTCTAAATTTGGGTAGGAATCTCCCATGATACCTGCATCGAATCGCTATTAAGCTCGATTCTGAGAGTAAATTTCGTGATTTTTTAGTGTACTCATCGTCATTTTTACAGGTTTTTATGCAGAATAAACTCTTTAATCCCGTGTAGCAAAAGTTCGCAAGAGCTCCATTTGACAAATGCATCACTGTTTTATTTATTCCTGTGTAAATAATCCGACCAAAAACCCTCTCGGGTGCAAAAAAGACGGCAAGTCAAAAACTCTGTTCCATGCAAAAATTGTTCCAATGCATCATCTCAAAGGTGTGATATCATCGGAACGTCAACTCAAAAAGCTCTTCACTTTTTCACCAATTATTTTAGACGAATCTTTGCAGAAACAAAATTTGGGGCCGTGAGTGCGAGGGAGACTCTTCTTCCAAAACCTCGAGAGAAAACACCACACGGAAAAAAGGGAAGACGGTGTGGTCAGTTTCAAGATAGGTACTCCAGCTAAGCTTTACCAAAAACACCCCTTTCCAATTCATCCTCTAAAAGAGATGATATCATTGAACGACAAGGCAACCTCGGAAAATGCCTTTAAATGAAGGAGTTTGAAATGGTAATTATTATAGACGAATCCAAATGCAACCTTTAACATGGCTTCTTTGGAGTGAAGCAAAATGACAAGATAAGCGAAAATTTCAATTTAAAAAACGAAAAAACTTGCCGTGCTTGGCCGCTCAAGAGAGAATGCACTGTAGTGACCAATTTAGCATTTGGTGGGCAATCAGAGTTCACTCACGAGTAATGTGGTCTCAATGTTTTCACAAACTGAGTGTTCGGATCTCATGATCGGCATTTGTATTTTTATTAGAGTATCAAAATTTGTTTAAGTTCAATGAACTTTTGAAGTCTGAAAGCAAATTGGAGCTTTCGTTCGTTTAACGAAACTAATTTTCAGTGATACTTTCCATATCCCTTAAATATTAGCAAGTCTTCAAAACTTTAGGACCGAGTTTGTCTCTTAATCCGTATTCCTTTCTGTTATTCTCTCTTTTGTGTTGGAGTGCGAAAGAGAGCTAGGAGCGGCCAAGCACGGCAAGTTTTTTCGTTTTTTTAAAATTTAAATTTTCGCTTATCTTGTCATTTTGCTTCACTCCAAAGAAGCCATGTTAAAGGTTGCATTTGGATTCGTCTATAATAATTACCATTTCAAACTCCTTCATTTAAAGGCATTTTCCGAGGTTGCCTTGTCGTTCAATGATATCATCTCTTTTAGAGGATGAATTGGAAAGGGGTGTTTTTGGTAAAGCTTAGCTGGAGTACCTATCTTGAAACTGACCACACCGTCTTCCCCTTTTTTTCCGTGTGGTGTTTTCTCTCGATTTTTTGGAAGAAGAGTCTCCCTCGCACTCAGGGCCCCCAAATTTTGTTTCTGCAAAGATTCGTCTAAAAAAATTTGGTGAAAAAGTGAAGAGCTTTTTGAGTTGACGTTCCGATGATATCACACCTTTGAGATGATGCATTGGAACAATTTTTTGCATGGAACAGATTTTTGACTTGCCGTCTTTTTTGCACCCGAGAGGGTTTTTGGTCGGATATCAGCCATTTTTTGATTGGATAGATCTAGTATTTTAAAAATCTCTCAAAAGGGTTGGATTTTTTATTTAATTTTTTTTTTTTTTTTTTTTTTTTTTTTTTTTTTTTTTTGCTACATTCAAGTTTTCACGTTTCCGGGGTATATACAGAGTTGTCAGGTCCGAGCCACCGAAAATTGTCCACGCCATTGCCAGCATGGGGGGAGCGTGGACATTTTTTTGTCCAAACGTGGTCGTTTCTGTCCATGTTTGGCAACACTGGTCTCATACATCACCAGAGTGCCCCCGTGCGCACTAGTCTACTGCGCATATGTTTGGAGCTTCGTATGAATCGTATGGCGGACCAGAGGCGACCGAGCCATAAAGTAAGAAATAACTTAACCTGCAACGACTGGGATATGATTTTAGTATTTACCTATAATTTGTTGAATTTCGACATTTTTTAATTCTTCTTGAATTGTTCCATATTTTGCTAACCCAAAAAGAAAAGTCTGTCCCCCCTCCCTATCTTAACTTTTGAACGACTAAATGGGAAGTATCTATTAGCGTATCCAAAATACCCGGGGGGCGTCCCTTGGGGGGGGGGGGGGGCCTAAAACCCAACTTTTTTAAAAACAGCAACCCCTATTATGTGATTAAATCGTGAAAAAGATCATAAAATTCTAAAAATTTTGGCGAAAACCGGAGGTCGATATAGTTGTTGGTTTTCGATACATCGAAATTTGAGAACCGTTGAAATCCAATTTTGTCTTATGTCGAAATCTAAACACATCAACCAGTAGTTAGCACCAAAATGTTTAGTTTTGTGTGCCTTTTCGGGACATGTATCACTCGAAAAGGTCGTGCCTCCGCTGCCTCGGAATTTTCGAGGCAGCCCACCTGATGAGGCGTAATTTTTTTGAAAACTGTAGGTGAGCTGTATAAACCAAATGAGGGCTGAATTTTTGCGCTCGCAGCATTTTCTGAAACGTACTTGTTTTTTTAGAATATTCTAGATTCCTAGTTTTTTTTTTAAATTCTGACTTTTCAAATGGAAGAAATGTTTTTTTGAAAATGGGTCCTAATCGAACTTTGACCTTCGATGTATCGAAAAAAAAAACGACAATGACCTTCCCTTTCCCCCAAAAATTCTTAGAATTGTGTGCCCTTTCTAAAGATGTATCACAAGATAGGAGTTGCTTCTTAAAAATTTTGAGTTAGTGCCGAACCCGAATTCCCCCCCCCCCCCCGAAATTTTAAATACGGGGAAAAGTTAGTTTCCTTTCAGTTAGAAACGTTCCCCGAGGTTCGTCCATCAATGTTTAGCCGTTCAAAAGTTTCGAGGGGGGGGGGGGGTGGACCTTTCTTACACCCCTTTTATTTATGCCTAAATGCACCGTAGAATGAAATTATCTCAAGCGACCCCCGGGCAAGCGAAACTGGCTTGAAGGAATTGATTCCCCATTGCTGTGTTGACATAAACACAATTCATGTTACATGTAACTGAACACAACCTTATTTCCACAATCATCTAGATGTGCTGTAGAATGAAATTATTTCAAGCAATTTCCCGTGGGCAGGTGAAGCTGGCTCAAAAAAAAGTGATGCGATTTTTCATCATTGTGTTGACATAAATAAATCTTGGTTTTTCTGACAACCCAAAGCCCCTTTAAATAGGTCAGTCTGATAGCACTGTAAGTGTACGTGTGGTCTTTGAGATTAACAAGGGAAACCATCATATTATTTTAAGGGGCGTCGATTTCTCTATTTGGTCAGGTCCCACTAACGGCATACACTGAATGGAGAAAAAGATTATGTCACTATTGGACTGACCTTCTGCATGAACCTTTAGTCAGTAAAACTAACATTGGCTTAGGGCAACACAGCGATGAAGAATCATAATTTTTTTTGAGCCAGCGTTACCTCCCCCGAGTCGCTTGAAAAAATTTTTATTCTCAGCCACATAGATGATCACGGAAATAAGATAGCGTTCAGTTACATGTAACTTGTAAAAATAGTTCCGGATCACACTATAATATCATTTTGGGAAAATTTCTAAATCCTGATTACAAAATGCAGACAGAGTGTCAGCTTGATTACCTATGAAAAGTAATCGGCAGCTCAACCTTGGTAATGGAGTCTTAAATTTTTCCCCAAATCTGTTGCTGGTAGCTTTGTTTTGACTTTGGTGAGGACTAAAAGGTTGATTTCTAATTATCAAAAGAGTTCAATTAAGGTACCTACTTTGAAACGCTAGTCTAATATTTTAAGCGGAAGGAGATGAAACACAGAACTTCTCTATTGCTGAAAATCAGCGTCGTTCCAGCATTCCACCTGAACAGAAAAAAAAGCCAACTATTCTGAATAGTGTTGGTCCATTGATGCAGTTACTTTTGACATTTTGGAAGTAATGCATACCATCTCATACCCGATTAAAAATCAGCCCATTGCGTTTGATGGAGACCAGACACGTAGACTCACCTCTATCAGGCCCCATGAATTGCTTAAGAAAGCCACTGGAGCCGTATACATTAAACCGAGAGTTGGACATATAGTTTGTTCGCAGTGGCGCTGATGATGACGGTAGTCTGGCAACACTGAATTTTGTCCATTTAAACGCATGCAAAAGGTTGAACTTTTAGAGGTGCGCAGTGCACTCCCTCAAATGTGTAGATATATTGCATTGGTTTGAATGGACAAAATGTTGATGCCCTAATAACATGCAATTCCACTGCTTGTTCGATTACTTTTCAAGAGTAATCAAGCTGCTCTTTGGTGATCATTAGGCATGCTGGTTTCTAAGACTAGTGTAATTATTAGATCAACGAAATATCTCTAGTCTCATAAGAAGTTGGTTGATTTGATTAAAATTAGTGCGCCTAAAAACATCTCAATTTCTTCTCGCAAGTAATCAAAACGCCAGTAGTGTAATATATTATTTAATCAGAGACACAAAACCCTTTATTGCAACAGAAAACTGAGCCCCAAACAATCCAGGGTTTTCCCGTAGTAAAACATTTTTAGCTTACCTTAAAGAAGAATGTTGGAGAATACCTGAAGATTACGTTAGTTTTGATGCCAATTATTGTCAATATTACGTAAGTATTAAACAATATATCGAGATCAAAGCTATCCGATATAATTAACAAAACTTCTAGCTTCATTAGGGAGGAAAAATGAGGAGTGGAACTTCTATCTGGTGAAAATGTATGTTCTAGCAAACGCAAAAGTATTGACAGTCAAAGAATGCACCGGATCACAGAAGGTTGCTTGGATTACACACAGATTTGTCACCTATACTGAATTATTTACTGCCAAAACTTTTGCGTTTGGTAGTTCCTTCTAAGCATAAGACTGCATGTAACTGAGCCTCAATCTTATTTCCATGCTGATCTTCAATTATGTACCTACCAACCAAAAAGAGGGGAAAAGATTATTACAAACCTGCTCTCATTACACAACTTTCTATTTGCCCGTGAACCCAAGATTTGTTTTTGTCAAGTATCAACACGGTAATGAAGAATCATTTCCTCCGAGGCCAGCTTCACCTGTCCAGAGTCACTTTAAATGATTTCATTCTACGGTGCATAATGGCAGAAATAGATTACAGAATGTGAGACAAAATTTGGAAGAATGAAGAACTTTTGAAACTCAAGATAACTTTTGGTTATACACAGTAAGAGAAAAAGTAGAAAGAAGCTAATTGGTAATCACTTAAAAACACATCCTCCGGTCGTTGTAGGTTTGTTTTTGAATGCCCTCAGAGAACTGACAAAACTCAAGAAAACTCACGGATAAAACTCACTAAGTAAACAACTGAAAAGCAGCTCTGAAAATTGCTATCGATGTAGGGAATAAATAATAAAATGAATAAATCAAACAGAAGAATTTTAGGCAGTTTCACTTCATTTGCATTTAGTCTGCATTTAGAAACAATTTAGAAACAATCAGATCAATGGAATGATGGAAAAGAATTTAAAGATTCGATGATCTGTACTCTGGGGGCGGGTCCGCTCGGGGCCCTCGGGGCCCCTCGGCGAATGATTAACAACCAATGAGATTCGAGCTCGTAGATATTCAAATATTTGAAAGGCGGGAACCATACTTAAAATGAGATAATGTTTTTAAAGATTTCTCTGTTACAAGCGAGTTTTACTTCGTGAATTTTGCAAAAGTTCAAACACGGAAACAGACTGAATCGATCCATGTAACATACAACCCTAATAAAACCCTGGTTTTTGCTGTAGCTTAGGATATCAGCCGAAAAAGTGGTCGGAGTCGATGATTCCTGTGAATATACGTTCGGTAGTTTTCTGTGGTCTGTTGTCTGACTTGCCGTGTGCGTTCTACCGAACGCTCAGATGGGGCTCTTTCCAAACTCCCGATGTAAAAAATTCCAAAATTCCCCAAAAGAATTTATGTTTGATCATTGCTTTCCCGGGAAAAATACCTCTCGAACCCCCCCCCCTTAATTGTCTCCTTTTCCCCTATTAATTCCTTATACCATACGGGAACGCGGAAATTTCAGGAATCCTCAAGCCAAGGCCAAATCATGTAGTTTTATCGTAGAAACCCCTTTAAAAGGGTTATGGTTTCAATTAAATTGCCTTGTATCAATGATAATATTTTTTTTTGACTTTACAATACGGCATTTTTTTTGGAACTTCACCACAAACTGCTCATCTTTTAAACAACAAGACCAAAAAAAATCGAAAAAATCACTTTTCCCCCAAAAACACACCCCAAAAACGTATCTATTTACACTCATATTTCCCCTAAACCCCTTTTACGCGCGCATTTTGGGGTTTTAGTTTTATTGAGATTTTTTTTAAATTTTTTAGAAGAACCCAAATTTCTGAGAAATTTGATGGGTCACTCAACTTTGTGTAAAAATTTCCCCTTAAGATTTCATTAAATTCCATGATAATCAAGAAGGAAAACAAGTGTCCCACTATCCCTGAAAGAGCTGAACAATAATTAAAATTTATGATTAAAATAATGTTGCGCCTTAATCTGTATATAAAATGCGCATAAACAAAAAGTCGCTCCCCCAACTCAAAAAAGCTTCATCTGTGAATTTTTTTTTTTCCCTCTTTTTCTTTTCTGTAAAGGATAAATTCAGTTGGGCCAAAAACCACCATCACGTGCATCTCTGTTCTGCTCCCGCCAAAACAGTTTAGTATCGATCGACTCCCGGGGGTAAATTATAATGTTCTCGATCATGAAAGATCGGAGGGGAGTAGGGGTTTCCTTTGCGACGGTATCGGCATGACCAGACATTATATTTATTGTTGCAATATTGATGCAAGATTTTGGGTCCACATCTAAGGGATCGCGTGATGTGAAAGTTCATGATATAAAAAAAAAAAAAAAAAAAAAAAAAAAAAAAAAAAAACAAACCCTTCTCAGCGTGGAGGAAAACGATTTTGGTCGGTTGTAAATTTAAAGATAATTGCACGGATTGTTTTGATTTTTTTTTCTTTCTTAAATTTAAACGTCGTTTCACTTATTTTAGGTAGTCTTCTACCCACTGAGAATAATTTGCATTTTTAAAGGTTTCAATGTTCTTCGACACGCTCATTTTTTTTCACTCTCCATTTTAATTCATTTTGCTTCCATTTTTCCCCTTTCCTCACGAAAAACTATGTGACTTTAAATATATTGTAGAAATATCGATTCATTTTCACTCGCCGAAGTGACCTCTTACATTTACATTGTTCTTTTTTTGTGACGTCAAAAATACGGAGCAAACAATTCAAAAGGCACACAGGTGGATCGATGGACGATGGGGGCAGTTGCTAAGGACCCTCTAAAATTTTGTGTATTTTTTAACAAGGAAAGTTGATGAGCTGAGCGTAGAGATACTTTGGGTTTTTTCCCAAGTAACCCCAATTTTGGAGATAAATTCCTGTAAAGTTTCAAAAATCGTGTATTTTAAGACTTCACAACGCAAAGATTCCATCTAAAACAATGTATATTTTGGACCAAAAGCATAACGCCGGAAGTGGGAAACCTACGTAGAAAACTAGAGTCATCCTTCTTTCAACTCACCACGACTATATTTCCAAGTAGTTTTATTGGTATTACTAAATAATCACCACCATTCAGACTCTTTGCAATTTATCATATCATACACTAAACTGAACTTAGTGTGCCATTATAGACATCCAATGGGAATCATCAGAAAATTGAGAATCTTCATTAAGTGAATTTTATTATCAAGTTCGGGCGAAGATTTGAGGTTCCGAACTTTCCGGGGGACACCGAACGGCAAAGTCAACAAAACCACTTCTAGCCGCAATCAGAAGCGTTGTTTATTGTTGTCTCTCACCGTTGAGTTACTCTTTTCGCCCCCACCTCGCGGGACGGGTACGAATTTCGACACAGAAAAGCAAAATGTTTTGAATTAAAAAAAAAAAAAAAAAAAATTACATGACAATAAGACGTGTACTTTTAAACTAATATTAATTGTTTTTGAATTAAAAATAACTGTATTCATATAAAAAATAATTGCTGTTGAATTGAAAATTCGGTATTTTGGTCTAAAGTGTTTTTTTTTTTTTTTTTTTTTTTTTTTTTTTGTTTAAAATTTTAAAAAAACTTAGTTTCAATTTTTAAAATACACCATTTTGTCAGACAATTCAAAAATATTTCTTTTTAAATCTAATTTTTTTTTTCTCAGTGGAAGTTCGGGTACACTATCGGTGTCATTCATCGTTGCCAAACAAACAGTTCGGGTGAGTTAATGAAATACCCAACCGTTGGATCGGGTGAAAACCTTCATCAATAATATAATTCACTTTTTAAATATACCCGAACGTCCCAAACTGGCAGTTCTGAATAATACTCGCCGATCCTATCTGCGTTTCTCGTTGTGCTCTTTCACTTATATTTATCAGAGCAAACTTTTGAATGGGAGCATTTACAAACGCAATTTTCATCGAATAGTTTCCTGTCCGCCATCGGAAGTCCAATCCACTGGCGCAACTAGGATCTCTTCCATCTCTCTCATTTCCCATTTGAATGTATAAGTAGGAAAAGGACAGAAAGAGGAGGATTTATCCCCTTGTCCATCCTTGTCTAACATACGTTTCTTAATGGAGAAAAGAGAGAGATGAAGAAACTTTCGTTGCGCTACTGGTCCAATCCCTTCGTTCCCATTTAAGTGTCACATTTTGATGTCCATTTCAAATATTTTTACTATATCTTATTGTTAGTCATTCCAGGCCAACACTATTTAATCTGACTATTGCTGCACGAGGTTATGCGGTCTGCACACGACATAATATAAAGTCAGCAATTTTATGATCTGTTTTAGCTAAACGATTTCGTATTTTTGGGAGCGCACGGTTTCCATAATTTATCGCTCTCGCATTTATAAGCATCACGCTAACTTACGGCAATATCAGAGAGAGGTTTTTACTCTCTTTTTTTAGTTAACTGTGCATAGATTCCAACGGTTGAACCTGATAATTTTCGGAAATTACTATTCCATTTCCCTGCACGCACACACAACACGAGGAAGTTAGACAAATGGACGCATACAGGGTGATCTAAAAGTTTGCCGACCATTCTAAGACTTGTCTCCTTATTGACCTCCCTTTTCCCCGGATCTTTCCCCTTGTTCTCAAACACAAGGGGGTAACCTAATATCGCAAAAAAAAAAAAAAAAAAAAAAAAAAAAAAAAAAAAAAAAATGAAAAACACAATACATATTTATTTTTAAAGCTGGAAAAGATTAAGTGAAACCATGGGCGCCGCTTTCGGATGAATTTTTGCTCATTTATTAAATTCTAAGGACTGCCGTTGTATTTTCGTCTAAACCGTTCAAGAGAGGACAATTTCCTAAGAACTTTGATGGGTCGCACAACTTTTCGCAAAATGCCCATTTAAATTTCATTGAGATCCATGTTACGTACAATGTGCAAATGTGTACCACTCTCAGTGAAATGGTTAAAGATTCTTTTCGTAATTAGGGGTTATATTGAGATGCATCATGATTCAAAATTTAAAAGGTTTATCGATAATTTTGACTCTTTAATCCGTAAAACACCGAGGGATCTTAGTCGAGAATGTAAAAAAAAGCCGCTTTGGTGAATAAATGTGCTTCATGCACGCATTTTGGGATTTCAGTTTTTTGAGATTTTTTAACCCGGCCAAAAGAGAGGACAGTTTTACAAGAACTTTGATGGATTGCACAACTTTTCGCAAAATGCTCATTCAAATTTCATTGAGATCCATGTTACATACAATGTGCACATGTGTACCACTTCCCGTGAAAGAGTTAAAATTTTTTTGGGTAATAAGAGTTATATTGAGATGCATCATGATTCAAATTAACCGGTTCATCGACAATTATAACTCTTTAATCCGTAAAAAACCGAGAGACCTCAAATGAGAATGTAAAAAAAAAGCCGCTTTGGTGAATATGTGCAAAAAAGCATCCAATGGCAGCGCGGCACCCGTAGAGCCTAATTACTAATAACACTGATACTAAAATCCAGTGGCGGCTCGTGAAATTTGGCAACAGTGTACTCCTCCCATTTAATCAATGCAAATAATCGATTCTCCGGAGGCTGTCAGCCTCCTCAAGAATCGATTTTTTTACCTAAGTTTAATGTAAAATTGCAGGGTTGCCAAATCGCACGAGCCGCCATGCTAAAATCAGAATGGAACTTCAGTTCATTTGAAGCATTATTGTCTGGTCCTTAAATCTTGAGAAGTTCAAAGCAATATCCTCATGCAAAGCAATCCGAAGAAACAATAAATGTCTATGACTCTTGAAAAATCACCAAAATAGACCGAAAAATTGTTTCCATTGGTTCTTATGGAATTTCTATTCTTATTGAATTATGCTGCGCTTTAAACCCGTAACCAATCAGAGTTTGACTACTCTGCTGTTTTAACTCTCTACATACACTAGCGGATCCAGGAAATCGTCATCCTCTCTCTTTCCTGTTAGAACGTAGTGTTAGAAAAGGATAGAGGATGGGGCGAAAATCACGTGACTGCCCTTTATCTGTCATTTTTTAACACACACCTTCTAAGTTCTAACGGAGACGAGAGAGAGAGGACAGATTCCTGGATCCGCCAGTATCTACATATAGGAACTCTAAGAAATACGAAGGAAATACTGCTACTTTTGTTCCACCCAGTATATTTTATTCTCAGAGCCCGATCAAGTCGAGACATTAGGTCATCAGACACTTGAAATATTCTTTTGTGACCGCTTAACGTTTTTGCTTCTCACAGGTTATGGACGTCAAACGGACACGCAACCACTGAACAAGCGAACTACTCGTGTCTTTATACACATTCACGTTTTCTGTCTCAATTAAATCGACAAATTTATTCCCAGTTTTCTGATGCTTTTTGAAAGGAAGCTTATGCGGTTGTGCCTGAGTCACTTAGTCGAACCAATGGATCCGTCTCAATAATACATGTCTTATCATCACGCGGAGAATGAAATCTATGACCTCATTTTATTGGGCGTGACCTTTTTGGGTGGTTGAGTTTTGACTCAAAATTGAAGGAGAAGCTCAAGACCTATCAGAGAAAAAAGAGACGATGCACTACGCTAAAATACATAGCGAGTAGATTTGGGGCACACCAAAATCTTGCAGATTCAACAAACAACGGTCAACATCCGACTGGTTTCACCGAAAGTTAAATGGTGACATTCGGTGAACGGGCTGAGACAATACCGCTTCTACTCGGCTGATCTGTATCAGATTGGGGAGGTTATGTTTGTCTTGGTATATGTAAGCTTATGGCCCACCTATGGAGTTATCGAGTTTTTGTTGGTTTTTTGAAATTCAACCAAATTGGAAAAGTACATCAGTAATGAAAGTTTTGGCTTAGTTACTTCCACAAAGCAGTAGTAAAAGAGTTGAAAATCATATTTTGAGAGGATGAAACGATTTTTAATTCCACCAACATTTCAGCCTTAATGCATAAGCAATGTATATTAAGACGACCCTAACCTCAACAAATCAGCCAAGTATTCTTATATAGACGTGATTTGCTGAAGTGATAGGCTGAGAAGTGAAGAAGATGGTGCTCACCATTCAACACCAGGCGAAATCAGAAGGGTGATTGTTTCTTGTTTTTGTTAAATCCGCGAAATTATAATGCGCCTCTACTGCAGCCATTTAGTGATCCCTCTCTATTTGTCTTTGAGACCTATGGACCGCTCTAGTAAGAAGAAGGAAGTTCGTTACTAGCTCAGGCTCATCACCACAAGCTCTAAAACACAAGCTTAAAAGTCAAACGAGAGATTCATTCAGAAAACCCGGGTTAACATTGTTATCGTAAAATCTGAATGAAAATGTGAGT
Organism: Trialeurodes vaporariorum; assembly: GCA_011764245.1. Classification (NCBI taxonomy): domain Eukaryota; kingdom Metazoa; phylum Arthropoda; class Insecta; order Hemiptera; family Aleyrodidae; genus Trialeurodes; species Trialeurodes vaporariorum. The sequence continues at coordinate 35,422,455 of VMOF01000320.1, read as the reverse complement.
TCAGTCACTAATTGAATCTTCTTAGTTTTCCTTTTCAAAGGTCACGACAGGAGGGTCATGCTCTGGGAAGGAAAAATGTGGGTCAAGTACCTTGCAACTATTGATCTAGCACGGCTGCGCGGCGGTCAACTCAGTCAACGTTTCCAGATTAAATGTCACGCTGGCTCCAAAATTAGTTCAAGAGATGAACCTCATTGATATTGAAGAGGAAAAAAAAAAAATAAGTTCACCAAGAGGTCTGGCTCTCGTTTCGTCCTATCTGCATAAAGTTTGGTCTGGTCCAGAGATTCGATGTTCCTCTCTCAACGCGAGCGTCAGGAACTACGAGAAGCGAACCGCGATGGCAATAGCATGGCGCTCAATCCACATCGCGCTCCGCCCGGCTTCATAGAAGTGAAATAATATAGCACCTAACCTATGCAGAGCTCCGACTCTCTCGTGGGAACTCCGTAGAAGTAAATATACGAGCAATGTTGCCAGATTTAGATTTATTTATCATTTATTATATTGGAGAATAAATTGTTTTTAATCGTATATTTGACAACACTGGACGGAAGAGGAAGGAGCCCAAGATTTAACTCATCGGTGCAGACTCCTCTCGTGATTGTCTCTTAGGGGCATTTTCTTCCTGCTCTCAAGGACACGACCACTTATGCATCCAACTTCCAACGACCGCTTTCCTTTCCATCTCATTCCAACCCGAGCGAGAAACGTTCTCAATTCTACATAGCTACAATTTACTTGGATTACTTGGATTCATCAAACCCTCTCGTGCTATTCGTAACAGATTTTTCAGTCGTGATCCCATTTTACCCGTAACGTAATTTCCTCTCACAAGTCACACATACCCTTAATTTTCACCCTATCACATTGTTCTTCGAGTATAATACACTGGAAAAAGCTATAGTCTTAATACTAGATTCTAGTCATACAACCGGAAGCACAAAGATATGTGACCGACCACCAGTTCTAGTTTTAATACCAGAATATGGTCATAGAACTAGAATTTCCTAAAACATTTCAAGAAACATGGTACAAACACTAGAATTTTGATAATTGTACTATCCTTTACGTAGGTGCACATTAGGGTGGGCCGAAAAAGGGCTTTTTTCGAAAATCGATGACGCCTAGCAGGGCGATTGTTCCTCGGCCGAAATGATGAGACACGTATTTCACCGATTTTGAAAATTTTGATTCCTTCCGGTTCCAGCGTTGCCAAATGTTTTCGATTTTTTCGAAAAATTCACGTTTTTTGACAATTTTTTTTCTTCGGAGATTTTTTGAGGCACTGTTAACAATCAGCCTAGCAAAAATACTCGTCTTGGATGTTTTTGGAGTCGTTTAAGACAAAAGTGGTGAATTTTCATCGATTCTTTCCGGTTCCAGATTCGATATATCGAATTCTGTCAAAATTAGCCCAAAAAGACAGGATTTTTCCCTGTTTTCAGTTATAATTGCTATTCCCCGACGGCGTCGGGCCGACGCCTATTTCTGAAGTGAATTCTTATGGCACAGTCAGGTTCTGTGCCAAATTTCAGCTCAAAATCATAATACCTTCCGGTTCCAGCGTTGCCAAATTTTCGCCATTTTTCCCAACATTCACGTTTTTTGACATTATTTTTTCTCCTGGGTTTTTTGAGGTACTGTTAAATCATGGACTATACTAAAAATACTCGACTAGAAAGATGTCAGAGTATTTTAAGACCGGAATGGTGAATTTTCATCATTTCCTGTTCCAGCGTTGTCATGTTTCTTCCGATTTTCCCCCAATTAATGAGCTAGAAACTGTAGCTCTAAACTTCTTACTATTCTGTCCCTTAATGTAACAAACTGAAAGGAATGATGGAGCAGGTGTTTAAAGACGCTATCTCGACTAAATAGATGGTTTCATGTCAATTTTTGTGGTCCTAAATTCGATTTATCGTTCTTTTTCGATATTTATTGTAATAAATGCGGTATAGCTGCATTGTGACAGTGTAGTTCCTGTATTTTTCTGAGACATTTCCTATGCAACTAATCAAGTATTAAATGTGTTTTTGTGAAGCTAACAAAAAATAATTCTATTTAATTCGATTCCAGTGTTGCCATTTTATCATAATACAAACACGAATTGACCATACAAGCAATTTGAAAGATGACAACAGAAATCCTTTTCAATGAATAATAGAAGGCTCATGGGTAAATATGAGTAATTTCCTTGTGACTTTTTACTTGTTGCAGGTAACTAATATTTGTTAAACCTAATCTAAAGACATCCTACTTTTAACTTTATAATGAGTCTAAGTTGATGAAAGACCACCGACGCAATCGCCCGAACATATAATTTTCTGAAACCATCTCACGTTCGCGCGGGTTTAGTTGTCATGGCTCTCGTGCAATGTCACAACAACAGAGTCTCTGCATTTAATCCTATGTAAAGTAATTGATCTTCCGGGGAATCCGAATGCTTGAGAAATCGATACATTTGCATACCTTCAAATGTAAAAAACATGGTTGCCAAGAAAAACACGTGTCCAAAATAATACAACACTTTTCAATGGTCGATTTTGAGTATTTAGTTTCAGTTTGGTTAATTTTTGTGAGCTGTTAAAAAAATCTGGCGTGCAAAAAATTCAAAGATAGCTTTTTATAAAGAGCTTACCCCACATATCGACTTTTTTTATTCACTCTTTGGTTCCGCTAATCGTAATACCAACACATTCCCGTCTCGTAAAACAGTTTCTTTAGATTGCGCTGATCCATGTATTTTTCGACCGTATCCTTAAATCCTCGTCACTTGCGAAGCTGCAGGCACCAAAATCTGATTTAAAGCGCGAGAAATGGTGAAATATGATAGAAACTAGGCCCATTTAATCTGATAGATGTGAGAAAATGGCCCGATTTCGCTAACCGCAACTTTGCAAGTAACGAGAAAGTAATGGATGTGGTCAACACGTGGAGTTTTTACAAATTGAAAATGGTCAATTCGTGTTTGTATTATGATAAAATGGCAACACTGGAATCGAATTAAATAGAATTATTTTTTGTTAGCTTCACAAAAACACATTTAATACTTGATTAGTTGCATAGGAAATGTCTCAGAAAAATACAGGAACTACACTGTCACAATGCAGCTATACCGCATTTATTACAATAAATATCGAAAAAGAACGATAAATCGAATTTAGGACCACAAAAATTGACATGAAACCATCTATTTAGTCGAGATAGCGTCTTTAAACACCTGCTCCATCATTCCTTTCAGTTTGTTACATTAAGGGACAGAATAGTAAGAAGTTTAGAGCTACAGTTTCTAGCTCATTAATTGGGGGAAAATCGGAAGAAACATGACAACGCTGGAACAGGAAATGATGAAAATTCACCATTCCGGTCTTAAAATACTCTGACATCTTTCTAGTCGAGTATTTTAGTATAGTCCATGATTTAACAGTACCTCAAAAAACCCAGGAGAAAAAATAATGTCAAAAAACGTGAATGTTGGGAAAAATGGCGAAAATTTGGCAACGCTGGAACCGGAAGGTATTATGATTTTGAGCTGAAATTTGGCACAGAACCTGACTGTGCCATAAGAATTCACTTCAGAAATAGGCGTCGGCCGACGCCGTCGGGGAATAGCAATTATAACTGAAAACAGGGAAAAATCCTGTCTTTTGGGCTAATTTTGACAGAATTCGATATATCGAATCTGGAACCGGAAAGAATCGATGAAAATTCACCACTTTTGTCTTAAACGACTCCAAAAAACATCCAAGACGAGTATTTTGCTAGGCTGATTGTTAACAGTGCCTCAAAAAATCTCCGAAGAAAAAAAATTGTCAAAAAACGTGAATTTTTCGAAAAATCGAAAACATTGGCAACGCTGGAACGGAAGGAATCAAAATTTTCAAAATCGGTGAAATACGTGTCTCATCATTTCGGCCGAGGAACAATCGCCCTGCTAGGCGTCATCGATTTTCGAAAAAAGCCCTTTTTCGGCCCACCCTAGTGCACATATTGTCATGCTTCTGGTAATATTGTTTTTCAGTGTACGCAATTTGTGTGTTATGGTTGTGGAATATGTTCGCGATTAACTATAATGAATCTGTAGTCAATATTCGCTACAGCAATAAAAAGATTCAATACTAATGTGCACAAAACCACTGATGAATAACGTTAAAAGAATTAAAAAGTTCCAAAATTCACTTTTAAACTTAGTAAATTCGTTTAATCGAAAGTCCAAGATGACTGGCATGTCTAACGAGTCTTAGCTAGAAAAAGTGTACCATCTAATTGCAGTTTTCTTTATGAAGAATCAATTTTCTCAGCATAGAAGGATGCGATTGGACGGAACTCACCCAAATGTGACTTGCTCAATTACACCCATTGTCGCATTATGCTTAATCGGATTTATTGAGTTTGTGAGACAACTTTTGGAACTTTTTGGGGCTTCCAACGTTATTTTCAAGTGATTTCACGCTAGAGCGGCACCCTCTGTACCATTAGCTAAAGTCTGTGACAGACTCATTATTTTAACTTGACTCCACTCAACTTACATGATGCATTCATTCACATTGATCAACTCATTTCAGCAGGTGTTCCATTTCAATGTATAAAGTTCTTTCTCTCTTAAAAACCGAGGCCGAAAACTCGAACTCGATGGAGTTTCTAAAGAATCTCTAAGTAACCAATACTTTTGCACATAACGAACACAGTCAAACTGCTAAAAGCTGGACTATGCAATCTTTTTGTCTTTTGGTACAACCATTGGTAAATGAAATACTTCCTCCCGAGATCTTCAAAATAGCACCTGGCAGGGGCGTCATTTGCGGGGGGGACTGCCCCCCAAGGGTCGGCCAAAAGGAGATGCTGCATCTCCGATTCATTCCTCCATTATATTTAATGAAAAGTTAGCGATTATTTGGAGTTTGAATTGAAAGGCTTGAGAATCGATATCCTCCCATTCATTTATATGGAAAATTGGTAGCACTAACTGCTTCCGCCATTTGATTTTATACCTAAGGATCGATTACTTGGAGTTAAAATTGAAACGATTAAGATATTGATATCCTCACAATTAAATGAATGGGAAATCGGGAATGGAAAATATACGGCAAATTGGTAGCACTGGCTGCTTCCGCCATTTGATTTAATACAAAAGGATCGATTATTTGGAGTTAAAATCGAAACAATTAATAATCGATATTTCCCCATAGATTTATATGCCGGTGGGGAGTGAAAGGGATATCAATAAATCGCAATCCACGAGCCGCCAAACACTCAAGTAAGTATCGGTCCATGCGATCTGAGCCTCCGCAAGTCTTGGCTACCGTTTTCTCTGTTGTTAAGCTCGCGCCTTCTTTTTTTATACGCTCCACTTACCGAGTTACGAGGCACCGATCCACCGATCGCGATCCGATCGTCGTGCTTGAGACGAGCAGATACACTCCTAGACATCGCCCCGGTTGTCGGATGCAAAATAAAACCCGCCTTCTTAACCATTAGTTTCAATGGAAAAGTAAGCGAATTTTACCTGGCACTCTGTCAACACCGGATCCAATGCAGCATGCACTGGTACCATATAGCTCCTTCAGTTTGCTCATCTAAAAGGTCCCGGCGAAGTTTTCGCCGATAATGGTCTGGAATCACGGCGGGGGTGGTGAGAGATGGCGGGTCAGCGTGAGAGGGGGAGGGGGGGAGGGGGGATCGTGACGAAATCAATCGGGAGCAATCGGGACTAAGTATTCCAGCGTTGCCAGAAAAGTGGATCTTTTGCACCTTTTCCTCAATTAGAAATAAAGGTGCGCGCACTTTTGGATAATGGATAAGTCTTCAGTTATGAACGGTTACATTTTCCATTTTCGGTTGATATAGACTTGTTTTTTCACATGATTTAGATCGGGAACAATCGGGAGGAAGTATTTAGCGTTGCCGGAAAAGCGGATCTTTGTGCCTTTCCTCAATGAGAAATAAAGGTGCACCCAGGTGGATAATGGATAACTCTTTGGTGATGAACGATTACATTTTTCATTTTCGGTTGATAGATTGGTTTTTCCACATGGGCTGGATCGGAAGCAATCGAAAGTAAGTATTGCAGCGTTGCCGGAAAAGTGGATCTTTTGTGCCTTTCCTCAATGAGAAATAAAGGTGCGCCCATTTTTGGATAGTGGATAGTACCCATCAGCGAAAAAAAGTGTTACATTTTTCATTTCCGGTTGATACACTTGTGGTTTTTCACATGCTAGATGTAGACGGCTCGCAATCAGCGGCGGATCGTGCAATGTGGCAACAACGGATTCTCTGGTTTGAACATACGTAAAATAATTGATTCACGGAATCCCTGAAAATCAATACTTTCGCATAGGTTCTATCGGCTAAAAATATGGTTGCAAAATAGCTTGAAGCCACCAATGCTCGTGATAAACACTCCTACTTTTTTCTACCCGAGCGTTTAAGTCTCCAAGGTAGTTTTGACTTGATCGTTGACAGGTTTTCCTCAAAAACTTGACGTGATTTTTTGGGCAGATTAATGAAATTAATAGTTTAGATATCATCACTCTTAATAATTTACGTGCCCTTTGCTATTGCACGGATAGGAAATTTGCTCATCCATTCATCCTTTTGAACCATTTTGAGTAAAGGAGAAAAAAATAGAATGGGTAATTGGAAGGGTCTGAATTTTGGTGTTTTTCAGTAGGTGTTGATCATACTTTCTTACCACTCACTTCACAAAGCCCATGAGCTCCCTCCCTCTTCACGGTAATCGGAATTAATAGCGTGATTGTCCTCTATTTTACGACCATGCTCGCCCCCCCCCCCTTAAAAATGCAAAAACAACAAACCAGGAGAAACTTCAATCTTTTCGGAAGAACGAAAGTCCTCGATGAGCTGAAAACAAAATTACTTTTGTTTTCTATCACAAGGTTTCATTTTTCGAAGGATGCAATCCTGTCCTAAAAATACATTGTTTTAAATGTGTGTTTCGTGTTGTGACGTCACAACACAAACGTTTCTTTGCATTTTTACACGAGTGTGCTCCCAAAATAGGGAAACTTATAGGAAAAAACCAAAGGTATATTTTATTTTACTGTCAGCTCATCGGGTATAGACTTTTATTTACTTTAAAAAAATTCCAAATTTCAGATCCTTGTAAAAATCGCCGAGATTACTAGAAACATTCTCAGAATATATATATATATTTTTTTTTTTTTTATAAAAAAAAATTAAAAACCATAAACTAACACGAATTTTACTTCTCTTGGGGAAAAAAATAAAAAAAAAAACTGAAGGTGCGTGTTCCCGTACGCGCGACCCCAGCCGGCCAGATCTCATCTCACAAACATATCGTTTACATATCAGACTATATCCGATTCCAGACACGTCAACGAATCAAACCGTTTTCACGGTGCCTTGAGCTTATATCGATCCGTGCGTCATTATGATCGAACATAACACCGACACTTGTTTCACTCGAAAAAACAGGTGTAGTCAAATCATATGCTTGGATGCACGGGAAAGGGAAAGAGAGACAGCACTCCAGACATGAGGATCAGTTGAGATACGGGGTCTTCGATGGTGGGGGAGGGGGGATCAACGATCAACAAAACGACGGGCCGGATAAAGCCCTGGAGGACCAATTCGATTAACCACCATAAATCAAAACCATTCCCAAATTGAGAGGCCAGGGCCAGAGAGCGGAGAGTATCGACATGGCGAAGATGGCGAAAGTAATTGAGGTGGTGTCCATCCGCAATAAAGGCCCTTAAAACCACAGTACCGCTCTTTACCATAGGAATCAATCCTGAGTTCCTATTTAGAGTTCTATTTAAGAGCGGGCCTGGTGTTATACGGGGCTTTTGTTCTAGGCACCACCTCAATTACGGTAACTCACGATATTATTCACTCCTCGGCAAAAGATACACTCTCCTACTCATCTTTGAGGGGTGAATAATAATTGTAGGCGACTCCTTCGCTTGCTTGACCAACGCGCTCGGATGACCGTGGCCGCATAGTGGGTAGAAATTTTGAATTTGGAAGCCAAAAATCAGCAAGTTCAAATCACCTTAAAAGCTTGAAGCTTGCAAATCATCTTGAAGCAGAGCTGATTACAGACTATTTGTGTACACTTTCTAGAAAGAATCGTGTGTTAAGTGCGTTAAATCGCCAGGGTAGGTTGTATCTCGATTCTCGCCGATGTTAAAATGGGTAAACTTCGGTATCACTTTCTCTAAGAATTTTGATCGCAAAGGATTGGAATTTTACTGCATTGTAGTTCATACCAAGCTTTATCTGATGGGACCTTCTTTTTTTTAAAGTTAACACCAGTGTTTTTTTTTTCAAAAACCCTGCAACATTTTGCTTCAAATGAACCACTTCTTTGTGGATTAGAAAATTGTTCCGAAAAAGTCATGTTTTTAATAAAGTTCACCGTGTGAATCATGCAATCATAAACTTTTTATTTGTATTTTTTTAAAAAATGAGCTTTCTAACTCTAATAGAGCCTGAAAAAAGTAACAAAGGTTAAAAAAATCATTTTTTCAGGAGACTCGTTTTGAAAAAGGTTCATAATGTCAATTTTAAATGATAAAACCGGTTCAACGGTTTTCCTTCCTTATCATATATGCTAGTCTGTTTTGACAAAATACAAGATAGAAAAAAAAAACATTTATTACACAAAAAATTATCCTGGGGATAAGTAGTATAAAAATATGCAAAACAAAACATTTAATCAATTACAAACTCATCCAGTACCCTTAGGATTGAGACAAGTAAGTTTAGTCCTGAAAGCTTTCAAACAATAAAATTAGGTAATTTTCAGGGTTACATATATGATTTTTGTCCCTCTAATTGATCACTTTTGCCCATTGTGGGCCACAACAGAGCTCGACGCAACATGCTCAGCACGGTTGTCAATTCCCAAAGAGAATTCTACCTGTTTCAACAGAACTTTATAGGACGGGTCGAAGTTACCCCTCCAACTCGGCATCCTTGTTAACATGATATCCACTTTAAATGCATGCACCACTAATTACACTTGATACTTGATCGAGTCCACGCAAGGAAAGTCTCGGGGGTTAAAGTGACCGTATAAGGTATACTCTACCCTTGAATGTAAGAAAAATAAAAAAGGCCTTCGCAATGCATGAATGCTATGGTGTGGTGGGTACTGCACTACCCTATAATCATGTCAAAAAATATTAGCTGAATTACGAGCTGGTGCTAAGTGGTGTGGTTTTTGATCACGCCATATATAACCTACCTTTATTTTTTTATTTTTTTTTTATCAAAGCATTTAATGTAAGAAAATGGAAGATTACAGACCTATTTTTCAAAGTACAAGTTGGGTAGTTAAGTTTTAGGCCGCGCCCCGTTTTAAATTAAAAAGTTAATATGTCCACGATGCGTCTTGAATATTGGTCTTTATTAAGTTTTCCAACGTTTGAAATAGAATAATGAGTCAAATGCGAGGGTCTCATTTTAAGTTTCATTTTCATGAAAGGGAAAATAAAGGGTCAATTAAAGGATAAACACTCTCTCGGTTCCTCTGGGAGCCGATCAATTACTGCATCAATAAACCGATCTTTAAGACTGCCTAAAATGACTGTCTGATTGGTCAAATTACTGTTGCCATGGTAACCATCAGCCAAGTTTTACAGTTTTGGACCAATATCATCACTCATAGACGGTCTAATAAAGATCGGTTTTATCGCTTATGATCTGCTCGCTGATTCACTTATTGTTTAACCCTTCTCTGCATAGTATGACTCTGGTGTCACATGATGTAAAAAGTCCTTTATCAGACATTGCAATGCATATTTTGACTTATTTCAAATTGTATCACCGCAGTGTCACATTATAAGAAAACATAAAACGGGCTCAAACATTTTCCGAAATACTACCAGTCCTCATTATAATGCATTTAATAATGGAAATCATGCCGGGGAGAAAATTTGCCCTCATATCCAAAATCGAACCCAATTTCATTATTTTTACTAAGCTTTCGGCATTCATTTGCGTTTTAAAAAATCCAAGTAAGGTAAAAAAAAAAAAAACAAATTAGTTTTGTTTGAAAATTTGAAAAAAAAAAAAAAAAAAAATTGTTTTCTTCTTTTCCTGGCATTTCTTATGGTATTATAACATGTGTAAAAAACGAGTGTGCAGCAGAAAAATAATAATTTTGACGGAAAATCCGCCCAATTATTTTTTTCACTATTTTTCCGATGTATTTGACCACCTAGTGAATTGAAAAATCCATATTTGGTTGAAAAAAAAAGGTCATGCAGTGAAGGGTTCATAAGCAATAAATACGCTAGAAGATAAGAAACAATGGAAATGGATCAAAATTAATTTGTGTATACTTTACATTGGTTAAAGAAAGGGGAGGGTCTGATAAAAAATCATTTCGGAAGTATTTGATGCAACTGTTGTCTGACTAAGAATATGAAAAAACGTACATATCGTTTTTGCCTCTTCTACGTTTTCTTAACAAATCAAAACAAAATATCATAAAAGCCATTAGATCTATGAGTACCACTTTTTAAAAACAAAATAGCAACAGAAACAACATAGAAATAGAAAAAACAAAACAAAATAGAACAACAACAAATAAAAAAAGAAAAAAAGAACAACAAAAACAAAATAGAAAAATAAAACAAACAATCGGCAAGCGTAATTCAATGTCTTGCAAAGTAATTTGGTTTGTAACGAAGTCGTCAAAATACGTAGATTTGAGGGGGGACACAACTCAATTTTTCCCTGCAAAAAATCGTTCCTTGCATCCTCACTATTTTCCAATCAAATCGTCTAAGATTTTGTATTCTATGATAATTTGTGCGGCCTTACAGCACTCTTCGGTATACATGATTGAATTCAATGGACAGAAAAACTAATGAAAGTATATTTGAATGGGCAGAATTTATACTTAGGTTGAAGTCATAGCGAATCCCTCTCATTATTATTCAGGAATTTCGGTTGAAAACCTTGGGTATTTTTATTTTAATAAGTTTCATTTTCTTTTTGTAGTTTTATTTCCAGTTAACTAAGAGAGATTATTCGACCTGACATAAACCCTCCACAATTCACATCCAACTCAAAATCGCCGCGTATCCTTTAATTCATCGCCATTTTTCTTGTATAAAAATCTCTTACTGATATCAAGAAAACGACGCATCGTAACCACGCGGTAAACGGTTAGACGCAAAGACTATTAAAGCTTTCTGGGAGCCACCACGCCACTATACATGTATGCAACATGCCGTGCATGATCCAATCCAAGAAGAAAATAGAAACAATGCCCCATCTCAAAAGGAGTGAAACTAATTGCTCGACGCAATTCCAATTTATTTTCCTTCCCCCAACCCCCGCGCATGCGCAGAGGGCGACGATGCGATGCAACGCGCAACGCAAAAACACGCGCCTTCTTTGCATCCATTTCGCTGAGCAGCACTAACGGATATAGGGATTTCTCCCTCTCTCTTTTTGCCTGTGTGAACGTGTGTGTTAGAGGAAGATAGGTTAGAAACAGTCACGTGATTTGCGTCCATTCTTGTATCCTTTTCTGGCTCATGCGTTCTGATGGGCAGAGAGTGAAAGAGAGAGAGAGAGAGAGAGAGAGAGAGAGAGAGAGAGAGAGAGAGAAAGAGAGAGTGAGAGAGAGAGAGTGAGAGAGAGAGAGAGAGAGAGAGAGAGAGAGAGAGGGAGTGAGAGACAGAGACAGAGACAGCTTAAAAATCTGCTGGATTTGCCGGTGCCAACGTATCGCAGCTACGGATGTAGACATCGGCATCCTCCCGCATCTTGCGCATACAAAAGTACTATCGACACCCAAAGGGAATACTTTTTTCAAAAGTTTGTTCTATAATTTTTTAATTCAATTAATTTTTTTAAATTAAATTTTACTATGCCATGGTATGCAAAATCCTAATATAGCCTACGTTCATGCCAATTTTCACGTGTTTTGGACAACAGCTGTTGTAGTCGATATTAGGATTTTTGTGATTTTATTAGGCTATAAAGGCTTATTATAAACTTTTTGGCTATGGATAGAAACCGCAGTTCACTAAATTACTTTTAGGATCGGTGGTTCAGTTCTTTCTATTTTAATAGAGAATAACACAAAAAAACAAGAAACTAAAAATCCTTTTCTTAAATTTTTCAATTTGTTTTGAACTGTCATCCTTTTTTTTCGAAAACTATATCCACAAACTTGTGACTTATATGATGAAAACTGGTTTAAAACATTCAATAGGATTGTATTCTCAATTACTTAAAAAACTGAAAGTCGAAAAAAAAAAAACCTACCCTCTACAGTGAAAAACGCTTGGGGACTTCTCAAACAACCCCTCCTCCCTCTCCCGATACCATACATTGATTATACACCTCGATTTGACAAAGTTCAAATGCTTGTGAACTGCCAGAACTCAGTACTCTACAAAATACCCAAAATGTTAACGTTCACTATCGGAAAAAGTCCTGAGGGAACATTCTATATACTAAGAGGGCTTTCTTTTGAAGTTGACAGTACATGCGAGAAATATGCAAGGCCCACGATGTAAGACGTAAAAGAAAGAAACGTATATATTATAGGTACGCGTCTATGCTATATGTTCTTCTGTTATTTTCTGTTATTGTTCGCCGTTCGGCAAGACAAAGCCCCATTGTGGGCGCCGCTCGACGCAATGTTACAAATGGCAGATTCCAAAAGCGCTCACAAAATAATTATGCGCATTTGGGCTCCAATCTGATTGCCGTTTGTGCGCATTTAGGTTGCATCCACAGTGGCAATTTTCGGCTGGCACGTTGACAACGACTTGGCAACAATGCGAGTCCCCCCTCCCTTATTTGTGAGCAGCTCCTCCCTCAGAAAAAATATGTACGCATCACTAACACTGCCGAATCATTTAATTCTCATTTTCATCTGAATTTTTACCAATCGCATCCAAACATCCATGCTTTCATCAAAGTTTTAAAAAACCTGCAGGCTGAGACGTACAAAAAAATTAAAGGTCCTCCCTCAAGAAAACTCTATCCAAAGGAGTCTGAAAAAATTGAATGCCTCATCGAAATGATCCAGTTTCTTCATCATGACATCACATTGACTAACCGAAATATTTAAAACGCGTCTGCTTCAAATTTGCAGCGACGCGACAGCACTCCACTAATTAAAGATCAAGGGGGGAGGGGGGAGTGAATTTCCATATTTTACTTTTTGCACCCTCAAAGTAGAGTTTGGGAAATTTCTGTCAACCGACAGTGATACCCACTACCTTCAATAGTTCAATATCACCTGATAAACGCTATATGTCTCGCCATCTGCAACAGTCAGAGGTGAGCAACGTTGTCATTTGTGACATTTAAAATACTATTGATTCTCCTTGGGTGCTTTTGGGCTTTGTCTCACCCGAATGTCTGTGAACCTTTTGGGTAGTGCGCTCACCATTCCACCGTGCGCATTTTGGGTCCCTACAAGTGCACTTTTGGCCCCCTTTTTTTAGCGCCTGTGTGCTTTTGGGCTCCGGCCGTTACAAACACATCACCCGCATTGCCCCCCCCCCCCCAACCACCCTTCACTCTCTTCACCTCACCTCTTTGCAGCCGACGCAGATTGACTTCGTTTCACTGTGGAGTTGTAAAGGCCAGTGGTGTGGTCAATAAGGCATTAAAAGACTCACACTCTCAACCTCTTTTATGTTTGAAAGGTAAAAAGCTAAAAAGGCTAAAATGTATCTAAAACACAACACAAGGTCGAAACAATAGAACGTACACAATTTCACTCACGTTCGTATAAAATAGATAAATTATGATCGGGCACGTTTTGAGAGCACGACCTCCCTAGAGGTGTCCTTATAAGTAAAGAGTTAAACCCTTTAGTTGCCCCCACCTCCTAGGATTTTAATCAACAGTCAAATTTATGTATTGAGAAGTCCCAATGATTAAATAATCGATACTTTTGACAAAAGGGAGGAGCAGCTCTTCCCCGCCTTACATCAGTTTTCATTGCTTTAACTGGTTGGACCTTTTTTTTTCGGTTGTTTGATCAGTTACCCCCCCCCCCCCCCTTAAAAAACAATTGAAATGACATTCCTGTACATACAGGGACTCTACTCTCCACAAGTGTCAGTGACAGTGGCGTAGCGTGCAATTTGGCAACGTGGCAGTTAGTCCATTTAAACCCATGCCCATGGAAAAGATCGAATTATTGGGTGTTCGGTGAACATCTTACCCTTCGACCTTTTACATGGGCTTAAATGGCCGAAATACAACGTTGCCAATTTGCACGCTACGCCACTGGTCAGCGATAGTGGCTCGGTGATAAGGTGCTGTTCTGAGTGCTCACGGCGGACGAAGTGGAGTAGAGGAGGTCAAGAGGGCATATAATTGGGTCTTAATAAATTGATCATAGCCGGCGCAGACGCAGACACACGACGAGACACAAGACAACACAACTCAACTCAACAGAGTAGCCGAGGAAGAAGAGTAAGTGCCTCAATACAAACAAGCACAATTAGACAAACACAGGAAAGATCGACTTCGTCACTCGAGTCTGCGCAGGTCGCGGGTCGCGAGAGACCTCCTTCTCCTCCTCCCCCCCCTCCCCCCCTCCACCCCTCCCCCACCACCATGCGGGCAAAGTTCCTCCGCGGCCGCGTTGATTTGTCTATACCACAATGCAACACGATGCTCCATGATCAGAGCTGTCACTTTCCATGTATAAGCTATAAGTACACGCATTTTAGCTCAAGTAACTTCACGATCATTTTTTTGAATTTCCCGCCAAATTCGCAACCCCGTGCGCGATGCTAGATGCACAATGCTCCATATGCATACCGAGGTATTCTGATAGAAGCCGACCGATAAGACAATACCGCAATTAATCTGTTTGATAATTATTAGCGGATGAGGAATTTTGTTGTTGTTGTTGTGCAGACTTCGGTTACCTCGGAATCGTCTGCTGAGTGTCTGATTTCAAGCGGCGGCCGGCGCGGTGCATGCACCTTGGCGCGGTGGCGGCATGGGCATGGCGGCGCCGTTGTAGTTAATCAGTCTGTCGTCACTCCCACGAGGTTTTCCTTAGAAGAAACAGTATGGCCGTAGAGTACGCAGCCTTCATGTTATCTAAATCACGGAAACTATAGTGAGCACTTACCGAAATGGGCCTCTCTCGAATGCGCGAACAGTGGCGAAGCGTGCAATTTGGCAACGTTGCATTTGGCTCATTGAAAATCATCTAGCAATCGCCGATGACCATCCGATTCGACCTTTTCTATGGGTTCAAATGGACAAAACGACATGTTGCCATAAAACACGTTTCGCCACTAGGCACGAATTCCATCCAAATGAGAATTTTTGGAGGAAAAAAAAAATTGAAGTTAAGTATTTTGTACGAAAAACCCACTCCCTCTCTCCCTCACTCTTATACTCTCTCGCGTATTTTCTATTATTTCATTTTCTTTATTGAACGTAACTTCCAAAACAGGCTCGCCTGTGGAGGTACCAAATTTTCATCCGTAATTTTTATGTTAATTTTACGGTAGTTTATTTAATTTGTCTATAGTATATAATTTACGTGTAACTTGAGTAATTTAACATTTTTTTTTTTTTTTTTTTTTTTTTTTTTTTTTTTTTTTTTTTTTTATTTTATTGGCTTTTGTCTAAAGACTGAAAATAAATCATTTATATTTATCTTTATCTTTAATTCCACGATTATGGGACGTCAAAATCCACATGGTTTTTTTGCAACTTTACATGAGTGTATCTCCAAAACCGGGACACTCAGGAAACAAAACCAGAGGCACCTTCGCTGTCGGCTCATCAAGTACTTACTTCCACTTTCTGCATACGAAACACACAATTTCAGACCTTTGCTTAGTGCTCCATTATGACAAGGAATATACTCTGACGCGGTGTCGAAAGGGTTAAGTATATTGGTGTGTGGGCGTCCGGCCGTGACTCCAGACTTTTGAGATCTGTGACGACCGCAGTAGAAACTTGGCTTCTCGTTGAGAGCAGAGCTGCCGTTTAGCGGATAACTCATGACATTTTTCAATCCACCGATGATTGATTCCACCGAAAAAATTACACAGTTCAGTTCAGTGTATTACTGGTACTGCTCGAAAATACTCTAATCTGCAATCTCTCCACAATCGGTGCAATATCGACGTTTAATAAATAAAATATCCGCAAGTTTTTATAATCATCGACCTCTCCACCGATTGAGGAAAGTTTACAGATGCGAGAAGTTTTGTTCATTACAGTCGTACATCGAACTGAACTCTGTAATCTTTTCTCAACCGGTGAATTCGTCGGTGAATTGAAATATGAACCATTAATTATACGCAAAAC
Source organism: Trialeurodes vaporariorum (assembly GCA_011764245.1). Lineage (NCBI taxonomy): Eukaryota > Metazoa > Arthropoda > Insecta > Hemiptera > Aleyrodidae > Trialeurodes > Trialeurodes vaporariorum. The sequence continues at coordinate 35,406,138 of VMOF01000320.1, read as the reverse complement.
GGCATCCCTGGTTGAGCGCAATACGTTTGCAAAATGAGCGCATCAAGTGAAACTATAAGTAGAGGTTCAAAGAGAGGAAAATCGCGGTGAATGAACAGGAGGAGAGGGTAACAGTGGGGTGAGGGGAAGGGTGGGTGAGAGGGGGGTAGAAGAACACAAATGTCTTTCGCGAATCCGCAAAGTGGTTTAACCGCAAGTTCAGTGTGCTCAAAAATCAATGTTGAAAATGCTCCTCACACCAACCGCAAAACGATATGGACGACTTCACCGCGACCAAACGCGACGTTTTGAGTTTTCAGGCCCCCTCCCCCTCCCTCTCCAGCCCTCTTCCCCCTTCTTATCTTCCTCCCTTCCACCTCTCTCCTTCCCCTCCCCATCATTCATTTCCTCCCTTGATCTGTAAACGTTTTCATACCAAGATCCTACCAGCGCACAATGGTCAAAAATCAATCCCTGGTTGAAATGACTCATGCAAAAAGTCCGCCAAAAATTCTCATAGGAAATCATGAGTTCCTATGCAAAATTCATGAGAGTTCATGATAAATCATGACTCTCCATGGGCTTCTCATGGGAACCCATGTGGAACCCATGATGAACCCATGATATATCCTATGAGCTCCCTTGATTTTTCGTGGAAGCTCATGATTTTCTGTTGGTTTTCACATGAGTTCACCAGAGAACTCATGAGAATTTTCATAGATTTACTGGGGAATCATATAGTATTCGTTATGGGTTCACACATAAAATTTCCTGATTTTCCATTCAAAGTCCATGATTTATCATGAGTCATTTCTACCGGGGATGGAAAAAATCAATAAAATCATCGTTTTCGAGCTTTTAATCTTAATTTAAATCAATCCAGTGACTTTTCAAGACTAAATCACTCGTTAAAATTATTCTTTTGCATTTCAAATTGGTCTTGGAAGTTTAGAAAATGATAAATTTTGATGACAAAACGTTCTGATTTTTGGCCACTTTTTGACGATCTCAGACCATTGTGCTGCAAACAACACCCATTAGCGAGTAAACCGCGCTCGCGGGGACTGTTGCTGGTGCATAACAGCGAATTGGAACCTTCTCTGGAAAAAAAAGACTCATAAAATGTCCGGTGTGCTCGTTCGAGTAAACTCTAATGCTGCTGTAAAGTTTATTTACTCGCTAGAACACACCTGATGTTTTAGAAGCCCTTCTTCCAGCGACAATTTCAATTTATCGATAGCTATATCGACGGGCAAAGCGATCTTTTCACGCGTGGTTCGTCAGAGTGTTTGCGTGTCAGAGGGGGAATGTCTGTGTAAGTGTGCGTGTGTGAGTATCGATCACAGCTTCGATCCATACCGCAATCGAAAAACGGGGGTAATTTCACACATTTCGTGGTCCGCAACCATAAATTAGCATACGATTATTCCCGTTTAGACTCTTTTATTTTATTTTATTTTTGATTTTTCTTTTATTTTTCTCTTTTTTTAGAGAGAGAGCATACCGAGAATAAATACTGTGGTGAAGCACCAAGATCGAGAGGTCGTGGTTTAAAAACATGTGTTCTTTTCGTCCCTCCCTTAATTCCCCTTACTTTCCTTTAGGGCTTTTTCTGTTGTTGTTTTTTGTTTTTTGTTTTTTTTTGTTTAACCTTCCTTTTAAGAATTTCCAACGTCTACACCCGCTCTTTTTTTTTGATTATGCATACACTTATCTTTGAAATCTTCGAATACATAAGGGGAGAGGAAGAGGGAGAGGGAGAGGAGGGAGAAGGGAGAAGGGAGGAGAAAGAAGGAAGGATAAAAGTACAGGCGGAGGGATAAAGAGAGCAATGGGAGGAGTGGGTGGCTATTAAAGCGTCAAAAGCTAAAAAAGGAAAATCAAAAGCCTGTATCGATCAGCATCATCAGAAATTCTACGAGTATTCGACGACACTTTAAAAAGAATTATATCTTTTACACATTCCGCTCTTCCAAAGACATTATTAGAAAAATGGTGACGGATGGCGATCTTGACGCAACGCTAAACTTGGATTCAGTTCCACTGGATTCGGTGTAAACTAAACTTTCCCCGGTGGCGGTTCATGCTATTTGACAATCATGGTATTTTGCCACTTGAAATCTACCGGGGTGGATTTATATCTCTTGCGGCCCTACGCAATTTTGAATTTAAGGCCCCCAAAGAAAAGTGTAGGGTTCCCCGGGGGGTCTGACGGCATTCACCATGCTGAAAATAGGGGGGTCTGGGGGCTCTCCCCCTCATTTTTTTTTTTAAAGAAGGCATTGAAATTCAGTTTTAAACTGTTTTTCCAGCTGTGTTTCAACTGTTTTTCTTTTATCTTTTTGTTTTTATCATCTTTTTTCTCTCTTTTCCTCGCTCTCTTTCTCTCTCTCTTTCTCTCTCTTTCTCTATTTTTCTCTGTTTTTCTTAAAATTTCTTTTTTTCTCTCTTTTCCGCTCTTTTCCCATCTGTTTCTTTCTATTTATCTCGGTTTCCCACTTTTTTTCTCCTTTTCTCACTTTTTCTTTCTTGTTCTATGGTTTTCTCTCTGTTTCTGTATTTTTCTTCTCTTCTTTCTCCCTTCGTGAAGTGAGGCCCCTTTAGGTCTGGAGGCCCTTTGCAGTTGCGTATTTTGCGTAATGGTAAATCCGCCCCTGGAAATCTATGCAAGAATATCGATTTTCACAGGGATTCAGTGAAACTCTGAAGATCGATTATTTTATGTAGGTTTAAATGGAGAGAATCCGTTGTTGCCACATTTAATGTAATATATAGTGTGTACATTTTTCGCCACATCTGGCGGCACGTTTTGGATTCAATTCACTTCGACCGACTTAAGTTTTATTTGCGCATCAAGCGGCCACAAAGTTTTGAGGTTGAATTTCCATTATTTTGCCAATTTTGTTTTATTAAAATGGTGCATTATGCGCATAGATCATCAAATTCCCACTTTTGGGAGCTTCTTTGAAGATCCAATTTCATCGTCTAAATGGGCTTGCGCAGGATTTACTCAATCGATTGATGACATTAATCAGATGCCCGGTGAAATTTATCATCCACTGTAATCGGGGCCAAAAGATTAACTACAAGCATTTTAAATTTTACCAATCATTTTTTTTACCGTGATGAGTACTTTTATAATTGGTTGCCAAATCAGGTTATAAACTATCTCCGAAAAAAGAAAATTATTCTTCTTCGATTGTATCAAAGTTATGATTTCACCGTCGCAATCAGAAATACAGTGCGACAACGAAAACTCTGAGGAAAGGAAAAAAATAACGATGCTAATAAAAAGTGGTTTGGTCAAAAAAAAAAAAAAAAAAAAAAAAAAAAAAAAAAAAAAAAAAGTTACATATAGAAACTGTTAGAATACTGATTGCACTCAGCATTATATATCTTTTTTTATTACCACAGTAAAATCTAATCAGTTCTATCGAGAGTGAGTGATGTACATGGGATCTGATCAGAAGTCATTTCGTTGCAAATAACGGGCTCTGAATTACGAGCAAGTTTAGCCCTACATGGAATTCAGTAGCTCCGCTGTCCAAGCACACTGATTTGCTGATTTCAGTCAATATGTTTGAAGTACTCTTGGAATCATTCTTTTAAGGGCATGAAAGTGTGTAACTAGAGACGCAATGAGTCGAATTTGGTGCGAGTTATCATCGTTGGACGCAGAATAACTGACAGAATCGAGTACATTTTGAAAATTCATTGTCCGAGCAGTCTCAAAACTGGAAGCGGGAAACAACCTGCCTCACCTAAATAATTAAGAACCAACTCACTGCGAACCGTACCTCTTAAGCACATCTGTGAACATTGCTGCCAAATAGACAGTAGTTGCTTGTAAAATGTGATATATACATAGATGCCCCCTCAATACAAACCTATGGAAACGCATCGATCCTCACTAAATCGATACTTTTACATCGGTTCAAATGGGAGGGGGATGATAGTCGATTCCTTACGTGCCACCTCAGCATGGAAAAGTTTGAAACAGGTGTGGTGGCTGAGTTAATACCTCACTTAATAGCAGACTCCGAAATCAGCAATGCAGATGGTAAACATTCTACCATGCAGTCTTTTTTTTTCTATGTGACGGAAAAATATGGAAATTCTGTTGATATAAGCTCTACAAAATTATAAGCCATTATTTGGTTCTGAAAACATAATATCTTGACAACATGTTTTGATCACTGGGTTATGAAATTTTTACAGTTAGTATTTGTGCTTGCTTATTTTTAGAATTATTTCTAAATATTGCAATTCAATTTCTCATTCTTCATTCAAATATTTTACTTTTATTACATCTCAGTCCAAAATTACTGGGAAAACTTCTCAAGTGCAGGAAAATAGTTGTCCACGGTTTGACAACGCAGGATCTGGTTCCCGTTAATGACGACCTTCTTCACCTTCAAAATGTTAACCCGGCCTCTTCAGAAAATCTAATTACAACTATCAGGTGTTTTCCCCGTTTTAGCTCTTATTTTCTTCAAAAAAGGCATCCGCACTATTAACTACGATTTATTATCACATCATCCACATAAACGGATTTTGGAACGGCTACTATTTTTTTTTGTCGGTAATTATTTTCTCCTTCATCAAACTAAAAACTCCTTTTACGCCAATCTGCCTCTAAATCAGATATTTAAGGTGAATGGGTGTTTGCATTGGTAGGCTCGGACAAATTCTTGCCTATCATCTGTTTTTATTGCGAGCTACATCCAAAAACAACGAGAGACTACACTGTGTCAGGTGGATGTGTGAAAGTGTTACATATCAGAGTCTAGTATTTTCGTGTTTCTTCTATGAGGCCCTTATTGCCACCCTATTTTATCTTAAATAAGTGTGAACATTAAGGTGATTCTAAGCTTATAAGTTAGTTTGTTTTGTTTTTTTGCATTTTTTTACGAAAAATGTTCAGTTTTCATGAATTTGTTATGAAACGTTTAACATTTTAGTTCAAGACAATGTTAACTTTGGAATACCTCCCTCATGTATAGAGTCTCTAGATACCATGACTGTTTTTTGTCTTCATTTTTTATTTTTTATTTTTATTTTTATAAAATGAAAGAGAATAAGGAAAATGGGATTGCCCCAATTAGCCTTCTTACCACCCCCTTTTTTCTTTATAGGTTATAGGTAAAGGCTTATTGTATTAAATTTTAAACTTTTTTGACAGAAAGTGTATCCACGCACCCAAAGTCGATGAAATCCTTCTCAGGAATTGATAGGTCATATTGCTAAGAGGCGAGATGTCTTATAAACTCTAGAGGTGGTCCCCGGTCAGTTGACCTACGGATTTTAGGCCTACAAGAAATTTGACTTACAACATTTAACCTACCATACTTTAGTCTACATTATTTTGCCTACACTACAATTTGACCCACACGGCTTTTGACCTAATATACATTTGGCCTTACGTAGATTTTAGTCAAGTAAGACCTTCATGTTTTTTAGCCTAAAAATTTTACTACAGGTAGTACCAACTGAGATCTACAGGTTGTAGTTGTGGCCAATCACTCTAAGGTAGATTCGAAGAACAAAATCAGTATTTTCCCCTTTTCTCCCTCATTATACTTCAAAAATTAGAGAATTCTGACCAGCCAGTGTGTTTTTATATGTATCTGGTATTTGCACAATATCATTGATGGATTTGGGATTCGGAGGGAGGTCTCTTTGACGCACCCGTTCCATAATTCGCTTTATACTTTCTCGTGGTGGGATTTGAGCCAGCACGAAGACCTAATAAACTATCAGTTTAAGACTAAGATGAGGCATTTTGCTGTGGTTATACCTATGATAATGTAATAGCTGATATATTTTTCGCTCTGCAAAGAGTCTATGATTGGAATGAGAGTGACCGTTCATAACTTGAAATAAAAATGAGGCTGCTTTCAAATTTACGTTTCTTTAGGATAAAAATCATGAAGGTCTTATACCTACTTGACTAAAATCAACGTAAGCCCAAATCTATATAAGGTTAAAAACAGTGTGGATCAAATTGTATTGTAGGCAAAATAGTGTAGACTAAAGTATTGTAGGTTGAATATTGTGGGTCAAATTTCTTGTAGGCCTAAAATCTGTAGGCCAACTGACCCGGGACCCTAGAGGTCAGCTGTTTTCATGCTTATGTGTACACATTATAGTAAATTAAACAATTTGTTGGTACCTGCTCATTTAGAAATATTTAGTTATATGAGTTTGGCCGAAGCAATGAGTATGTCTCATGGAAAAACTCGATTATGAAATTTTCGTTTAAAAAAAAAAAAAAACAAAAAACAAAAAAAAAAAATAAAAAAAAACTCGGAAGATTAGTTCTCGGCTGAGTCCCATTGTAAAGGGCCCTTCTTTATAAAAGCTTGGTGATATGAAGAGTAACAAATATATGAATTTAATTGGTGATAGTCTCTTCGGTATTTTTGGATAGGGAACGTGAAAAATTAATCTAAACCCGTGCCGGTTCGTCTGCGTAACATTTCCCATTGTCATTATTTTGAACCAAATTCGAAATGTTTCGAAAACGACACAAATAATCGAGTCTACCGTAGAATCATCATCCACAAAATACTTTTACCATTAATCTCAAACTCCCTTTTCTCAACAGGAGCTTTATCTTTTAAGGTACTCGTAAGGTTATCAACACATCAATAATTGACGGTTCCATTGAACACATGCCTTCTTATTCGTGCGTCATGGTTAAAAGACAATAACACCCGTCCACACGTTCCTCTATCAACAAATGACAATAACTGAAACCAAACTCTTAACTCGCGAGTCCCTTAATGCATTGCGGCACGTTCCATCGTAATTGCAGCGAGACTCTTTATCTCAATTTCAACTCTCAAGACCCAATCAGAGGAAGAGATAAAAGTGGTAAAAAAAAAAAGGACTCTGTCTTTTTGTAATTTTACGATTTAAAATGAAAATCGATGGAAGAAGGATTGACGTCTCCCGGTGAAGATTCGGAACCGGTCGCGATATGATGACTCTGAGGAGTTGATGGGTTTGATGGTCGGTCACAAAAGGATGAAAAAAAAAAAAAAAATATGACCGCAGTCGCGACAACCAGAGAAGCGCGGGTTGCGGGGAGCAGACAAGGCAGGCGTTATGAGAGTGTGTGAGTGTGATTACTCCACGTTAGCAACCTCACTGCAAACAGTGAGTCAAAACATTAGTTTTTCGGGACAGGAAAAGTTTTTTGTTTTTCACTTCAAAAACGTTTCATTAATGATAGTTTCTATAAAAAACTATAATATTCGACTCATATTAACCTGTAAAATTGATAGTTAACTTTTATTTTGAGGTAATTTTGCCTGCAATTTTTGTTCGAAGTCTTGATTTTTGCTGACGAAATTGATGTCCGGAAAATTTCACCCTTCGGTTAAGTGTGCGGTGGCGGTGTGCGCGGTGCCCCTGCGCTGGGCTTAACCTGCGTTTTGTCCTTGACTCGAAGCTTGCGGGTTGTGGCTATCTATACATAGTGAACCATCCATAAAGTATAACTTAAATGGGTCTGTTCCCTGCTTTTACTTCAAACCACATTGATTCTAACGCAAATTTCTCCGAAAATAACAATGCACACTCATTGCACTGGCTGCTATTGCTATTTGGCAACAATGTATTCGCTCCATTTGAATGTATGTATAACAATCGATTGTTGGTGAAGCGCTGCTTCTTTTTCGAATCGATTGTTTTACATAAAATCAAATGGAGGGATGACATTGTTGCCAAATTGCACGAGCCGCCCCTGACTCATTGGACACTTTCAAAATCCAGTCATTGACTCAGAAAATCACTTCCATTTCAAGAAACCCGCACCACACTAAATACGATTATCACCGACGTTAAACTACAAAATGGAGCCATACCGCGTTTATGTAATCATCAATATAACAAATAACAAAAATCATTTGAATGTTTCGTTTAGATGCATACAATTCTTGTATTATTTTGTAATCTATGATAAACCAGAAAAGACTAGACAAAAAATGCTGCCAACATTTCATGTAATTTAAATACATCCTCAGTAAAAGCAATGTTTTTTCTACACCTACCCACTTGAGATGTTGTGTTGAATTTGAGTTCGCCTTTAGTTACTTGTGCGAACAATTTCTTAAGTCAGTTCATTAACAAACGATTTTTTTTTTTTTTTTTTTTTTTTTTTTTTTTTAAAGAGAATATAAAATAAAGACTGCGTTTAAACTGGATGGAAAGTTTTTAAACTTTTTATATTGGTGGCAAATGTACTAGACCAGCCAAAACTTACTCTTGAGGCGGCAGGTGGCCAAAGAACCCCATTATTCCGTCAAAAACTCGAGTATGCATTTTTCGACTCAACTCGCTTAAAGCCGTCCTGGAAAATTAGACTCCAGGAACTGAGGTCACTTTTCGTTGAGGCAGTCACAAAAACGTTAACATTCTCTAAAATTGTGAGTTGCTGGTCTACGGACGAGATTTTAATGACCACCCTGTGGATAATCGAAGGACTCCCGACTCACTCCTCCTGTATGGTGATAACCGAGAGCTCGGACTTGGCACCATTCATCATTCGTTTGATCCGTAATGGGACATGTTAACACGTTCTAGCTGTCATCGATGGGTTGATGAAATAGAAACACGTAGATTCACCACGCAACGCTACTCGCTGTTGAGATAACTCTCCAGGAATCGGCCAGGACAAGACAGGACGGGGCGACAACTTCCAGAGGACGCTACGCTGGAACGACGTCTTTCTTTTTCCCCAGATACGAGCGCATCGCTTGAGCGTTGAACATACCCTTTCCTATAACAACAAAAAGAAGATGACATTTTCAATTGGTCTATATACTTTTGTCCGGTGGCACGTTCCATAATTTTTTTTTATTTTTTTACCCCTCTGTACACCTTCTCGATAAAAATTATTTCGTCAGGGGGTCGCACGTGCTTCTCTTTCAAAACAATTATTTTGATTAAAGCCGCGAAGGATCTCTCGAAAGATGAACCAAAACCGATGGATGGTGACTGTACCAAGAGACCAAATACCGATGGTCGATGGATATACCCATCTTTCCGTGTCGGTTGATTGGTGGTAAAGTTGGCTGCATCAAAAATATACTCACGTACCATCAAATCGAAGAGAAAGGAATGAATGGAGAGAAAAAAAGAAAGAAAGGAAATCCGAGGGAAAATCTCCGAGCCGGATTTCAAATGAAAAGATGAAGTACATTCAGAAGTTATTCGAAATAAATCTGATTTTCTTCTGTACATAAAAAAGTGTGCCCAGTCATAGCTGTAGTTAAGAATTCGTCTTTCTCACTCTTAGCCTATTTAAACGAATGTGTTAGAAAAGGATAGAGAGAGAGAGGATATCACTTGACTCATATGTATTCCTATCCTTTTCCAACATATGTGATCAAATGGGCAAAGAGAGAGAAAGACGGAGGAATACAAATTGTGTCCAGTAGTCTCAGACAAAGCAGGTGCTATGTTCGATTGTTCGCATTTTCACCTCCCCCCTACCTACCTACGGTCGGATACAAACAAGAATCGTTTACTTTTTATACAATCACGAAATAAATTGATCCACGCGACTGAACTTCTTTTAATCAAAGGATTCCATTGCCACACAATGGATGAAATATGGAATTTCCCGGACTTATAATTGTATGAATAAAAGTAAAGATTAAGATAACGTAAAAATGAGTAAAGTCATTTATATTCTAAAGCTTAAAAAATAAGTAAAAAAATAAAAAACAACTATCATCAGGAATACCCTACGAACACTTTCTCACGCAACTTTTTTTTCTGGAGGAGACCCCCTGGCCCTGGCCCACCCTTTAGAATGCTGGGGGAGACGCCCCTTTAGAATTCTGGATGAGACCTCCGGACCCCCCTTTAGAATTCTGGGGGTGATCCCCAAACTCCCATATTCACCCATTTCCAATTTAAAGGAAAACCGTTTTTCCTCCATTCCTAACTTAAAAAATGAAATTAAAAAAAACAAAAAAACAAAAAAACAAAAAAAAAAAAAAAACGTCTAGCTGGGGAATCTAGAAAGCTCCATCGGTGCAAAATTTGAATGCATGGATCAATGGTTCTAAATTTATGTTGAGACTTACAGACTGACAGACGGACAGATGCCACAGAATTTTCTTGCATAAAACCCTGCAAATTTGAAAGGATTAAAAAAAAGTAAATATGATGCAATAAGGATGTTCTTTTGGATAGTATGTGATGAAAGGCCATTACTTTGTAAAAAAAAAATATGATTGATTTTGTCGTGAAAGGCCAAGTATCGAAAGAAAAACGCCTGGAAAATCTCGACACCATCGCAATACTTTCTCAATTTCTTCAAACTTAGAGTGAGACAGTTAAAATTGTGATTTTTGATCAAAAACAATAAAACGGGTTTAAAAAAAAAAAAAAAAAAAAAAAAAAAAAATGAACTAAAAATAAAAAATAAAAAAAGATACTTTGTATATATCCAACAAATATATGTTCCAATCCAGTGTATGACGCATGCGCATTCAAAGATTTATATTTCTCTCTATTTGTTCATTAAGATGAAATGCGTAAGAAATAAGATAGAAAAAATATGTATCACGTGACTTTAGTACTTCCTTTCATCCTCTTCAATCATTTAGAATTTATTTGGACAAAGAGATAGAAAGACAATTTCATAGGTGTACCAATGAAGGATGCTTTGAACAGTGCTGTCAGATTTGGCGGGAAATTCAAGAAAATTGCATTGAGTTAACAGGAAAATGAGTACTTACATTAAGTGCACGCAAAATGGCAGCCATGGATTGCAATGCTGTTGATGATTTTCTCCCCCCCCCTTTTTCAACCATGTTTATAGCAAAATATAATGCTTATCGAGAGGCGGTGGTTTTGTAAAAATATCTATAGCACTCACGATGAAACGTGACACATTCGAAGCAAATCAAAAACCAATAACTTCAATCTCTCTCTCTCTCTCTCTCTCTCTCTCTCTCTCTCTCTCTCTCTCTCTCTCTCTCTCTCTCTCTCTCTCTCTCTCTCTCTCTCTTTATCTTCCTCTCTCTGTCCGCCTAGAAGGATGACAAATATTGGGAATGAAGAGGAGAAACCTCATCAAAATATTGATAGGAAAAGTTGATATTCATTTCCCAGACGTGATGGTTTTCAACGCCGCCGACATAGAGCAGGCTAACCTGTCTGTAGTGATGTTGATGATCTTCAAAGTGACATGGGTATATATATCAATAAACTATCATTTCATTTGATGGGTTTTAACTTTTAACTCGGTGGGTATGAATTTGTATGTTCTGATTGATTGGATTGATTTCCGTTTCTCATTATACTTTATACAAGTAGCAGTACACATGGATATGTGGAATTGATTCAAAATTATGAGGAAACATCAGTGATGGTGTTACTAGATATCATCCTATCTCTCCTGTCACCCTTTTGAATGTATAGGTATAAAAAGGATAGAAAAAGGAGATCGAGCACCCCCCCCCCCCACTAGTCTTTCATTTTCTGTCAAACGAGTGACTCTGCAGACATCATCCGCTAACGAAATCTCACCATAAACCACACCGATGTTAATTACTTTTCAATAAATCTTAATCTTTTTATTTTGTTGACTACTTTTAATGAAATTTTGCCTCTTTTAGAGTGTATTTGTAAACGCTGACTGTTTTAGCCTAGCTTTTAAATTTATGCTCAACTTTACTGTAAAAAATAGAAATAAATCAAAACAGCTGACCTATTATTGACGAGCCTGTGAAAAAGGCGAAAATATATAATTGTGGAAAACCAAATGATCAGGGCCCAAAAAATGTTCGGAATGGAAGATTCCCGAAAGTCGTTGGATGGCTAGTTTAGTTCCCAAATTTGCTAATTTAAGAAAATAAATCGCTTATGAAGTTTAACATATTGCTATACAAGCATAGTACTTTTTGCTATATTAGCATTTCATTCAATGCAATTTTTGTCATATGAAATTAATTCATGGTTTAAGGTAAGTGTACCAGTACCCGGAACGTTAAGGAATTTTCAGACTTTGAGAGCTGAGTAAAAATTGAAAAATCAACTGAGAAATGTGAGAAGCACATATTTAGTTTCAGAATTTAATCAACTTTCAAATGATATGTAGGTTTTTTCAGTTCACTTCATCAGTTATTTTGGAAAAAAGGAAACATGAGAGAAAGTCGAAATGTACCAGTTTCCGGAATTCTTGTGCTTGACTGTTCCTAACTCTGGAAACTTTGCACCAGTATCCGGAAAATGCTAATAAAACCATCAGTTAGGATGGAAAAATAAACATAAATGTATTAAACACTGTAAAAATTGCATCCAACATGATAAACATTAATTTTCAGTAGAAACTGCACTTTCTTTAAAGCAGAAAACAACAAAAACTGATGCATTCATAGGAAGTGAATCTTAACCTCCAATCTAATGAGCATCATTTGAAGTTTTTCTAATTGAACATAAATAATCTCCCCCTAATAATAATTCTAGACTACTCAGAAGTACTAATGTAAAATTAAGTAATAGAAAGGTAAATTATTATATTATTAAAGTTAAAACACTCATATAAAGAATGTTCCTATGCTTGGAAATCATTTCCGGATACTGGTGCTTTTTACGAATTTTGTGTTCCTATACTCGGAACGGATAATAAATATACAAAGCTTGCCCAAAATTAAAACTTTATTAATGGAAAAGATTCCTGAAGATACAGAGAACATAATAGCGTCACAACGACGGTAAAATACCGAAAAGTAAAGTCATGAGACCTTATTTACGCTTACTGATTTCTAAGTCAACGACTTTAAGTATTCTGGCTTATGGGAAGGTTCTCGAGTGACGTCACTTTCAAAGTATATATCAGATGATTGTTGCAGTGAAAACAGTTTATTTATGCTGTATAGTTTCACCCTTTATGTGTAGAATTAGAAAACATACCGCCCCTTTCAATGTTTTGCCTATGCAGCTTATTTTTTTACGAAAAACCTGTGAATTTCCGGCTACTGGTGCACTTCCGGGTACTGGTACACTTACCTTATACCATTTTTTTTTTGCAATTTTACCAAGAAACAAAAATCTGAGGTTTCAAAAATAATGTATTGTGTGTGGAAGATTGAATCATCGATAGCATTTTTGGCAACTGTTTAAAAGCACGGAGTCACGGACTTTTGAAGAAATAAATTTACAAGTATAATACAGTAATCAGAAAAAGAAGCGAAAATTGCTTTTCAACGCGATTCATAATTTTTATCTTTTATTTACCAAAACCCTTTTTATCGTTGATTGAGAAGTTGTATTCGCTTCAAAATCAATCGTAATACGACAGTGTAAAATCAATGAAAGGTTGGAAAGGATAATGGACAATGCTGTCAAATATCTAGATGAACCCATAAAAAAATGCAAATTTATGCCAGAAACGTGAGCTAATCGGAATCGCCACTCACCAAACCAGCGGGAGTGGAAGAAATAGTCGTCACAACTTTCGAGGAGCAACGTGTCAAACGTCAAAAAGAGCTTTTCTCATCATCCGCACAATTTGTTTTTGTGGATCACTGAGCGGAGGCGCACAGCCGTAGCCAGGAATTTGCTTTTCTCTCTCTCTGCCTATTTGACTGCTTTTGTTAGAAAAGGATAGAAACATGGACCGAAGTCACGTGACAGCCCCTGTATCCATTCTTGTCAAGCACATGAAGTCTAATGGGCAAGAAGAGAGAGAAAAGCAAATTCCTGACGACGACGATGACGGCTATGCGGAGGCGTTGGGTATATCCCGGCACGCGAGGCATATGATTTCGAGACGCTCAGTGGAACGAAACCTGAAATTTCCCGGACAAAATGTTATACCAATAAACAGTAGCGCACCGAGAGTTTCTTCATCTCTCTCTTTTCTCCATTAAGAAACGTATGTTAGACAAGGATGGGCAAGGGGATAAAACCCCCTCCTTCTGTCCTTTTCCTACTCATACATTCAAATGGGAAATGAGAGAGATGGAAGATATCCTGGTTGAACCAGTGCCAATAAAAATCAAGAGTATGAACAATAATAAAATGCTGGAAATACCCCGCGAACACTCTCTCACATTAAAATTAATCCTGGGGGCTCAGACCCCCATCGATTTCCTGGGGAAACCCCCAGACCCTCCTTTAATAATCTGGAGGAGACCCCCAGACCCCATATACCCCCCTATAATATTCCGGTAGAGACCCCTAGCCCTAGGGCCTAGACCCTCATTTAAGGGGTCATTCTTACAGTTGGCTGGTTGCAGAATGTTTTTGCAAATTTTAATCAAAAATCGGACAGGTTTATTTAAAATAGTCCAATTTTTCTCTAGATTTACCCATTATCCCATTGATCTTAATGGAAACATTTTATCCTCCATAACTTGCTTGGAATTTAAAATTTCAGAAAAAAAACAAAAACATTGCCCCCGAGGAATGTTAAAAACAAAATTTGGATGAATATGGACCACTGGTTCAAGTGTTATGCCGGGATACAGACACTGACATCTACGTCATCGCAATATACTTTCTCAATTTCTAACTTCGTTAGAGTGAGAAAGTGAAACAGCTAGATAAATTAAAAATGTGAGAAATCATTCGAGTTAGAACTAAAAACTAGTCTAGTTAACAGTGGCATAGCCAAGGGGGGAGGGGGTCCAGGGGGTCTGGACCCTCCCTTTGAGACCAAAAGTTGTCCTAAAAAAATGTCATTTTTTTGCGTTCTCAGACAAATTTGACCAAACTATTATTGACAATATAGTAGTATTTAACAATTTTTGGACCTCCGACACCCCCCCCCTTAGAAAAATTTCTGGCTACGCCTTAGTCCAGTAGCATGGTTCCTGCAAACAAAAATACTAACGAAAAAAAGTTTTGGACGCAAAAACCAACAACTTTACTTGTCCAGAAAAATCCATGAAACGATCCAGTGTGCGACGTTATCCGCGTTAAGATTAAGTCAGCGAATGAACAGAGGAACCAACGATCAATTTCAAACGGCGGCTCGGCGTCGTGAATAAAATTCAAATTTGATAATTTCCTGAATTGATCTATCATCCGATGCCCTAATATGACGTCCAGCAAGCGGTCCGGCGGCTGATTGTGAGTGGTTAATTGAGATTTCAAAGTAGTGATCAAGTGTCAAGAAACTGATTGGATTTTGCGGGAAAAGGAGCGTATGCCACTCTCCGGAAACTCGTTTTTACGAGCCTGGGTGGATCAAAATTTGGAAAAGCTTAGCGTCGGTCAAATTTATTCCGCGGTGTTGCCGAATGGTACACGGAAAAAAAAAGATCAGTGAAAATAACCATACGGATACCTGATTTTGGCACCTGCTAGATGTTATGGTAAACTTGGCCAGAAGTATACTATGTTTTGACTAGGTACTAGGTGATGTTACCTGATTGCATGTCGAATTTACTCAAAGTATCGGTAAATGTACCATACTTCTGGTCAAGTTTACCATAACATCTAGCAGGTGCCAAAATCAGGTATCCGTATGGTTATTTTCACTGATCTTTTTTTTCCGTGTAGACTTGTGCAAAACTAGAATTCGAAACTGAAACGTTGAAAAACAACTGTTTCGTCTAATTAGCCCAGCAAGCAACTAAATTAGTTTTTAGCTGCTCAGACAGTAGAAACTAACCTGATACAGCAGCAATATGGTTGTCGAAACTGAGCGATGAACGACTAATTTAGTAGCTTGCCAGACTAATTTGACAATTCAGTTTTTTTCGAGGACTAACAATAAGTTTCAAAATTATGTAGTTTAGCCGAAGTATGCCGAATGTATAGCCTATAGTTTCTCGCTGCAGTAACCCTTGTAAGCCCAGGCTATTTGACCAACATAAGGTACTATGTCTTTCAGAAGAAAGTCCTTTCATCTAAATTGTTCTTGATGTATTTTTCTTTTATTTTCCATCGTTTTGAACTTTTTGAGGCATCCATATATGTCACAAGGAGTGGCAATACTGAGAGACTCTGAGGTTCCTGAAGACGGTAAAATTTCTCAAATTGATCGAGAAATGAAGTAACGAAAATTTCTATCATGATACTTTCTTTTGAAAGTCATGGTACAAACGATAGTGCCAGATATCAGATTCAGGTGTGCTCTTTTAGCTAAATTATCACAATGGGTCTGTTGCAAACTTTTGCTACGGCGCAATAGATGAGTGATCAATCTCATGTAAAATTGCATGAAAAGTCCATTTGTGGCAGCAGAAAGTCATAAAATGCAATAACAAACTCTCAAGAGGCATTTAACTGCAATCCAAGATGGCGGTAAAATATCGAGCAGCCTGTATGCAAGTACCATGAACATCCAAGATGGCCAACCTCACAACATATCGATCACAACCAATCACAACGCAAACAAACCCATAACCTCCGATGCAGTGAGGTTGTTAACGATGGCCATCTGCATGGATGTTCACGGTGCGTGCACACAGGTTGCTCGATATTTTACCGCCATCTTGGGTTTCGGTTAAACGCCTCTTGTGAGTTAATACTGCATTTGATGACTTTCCGATACCACCTATGGACTTTTCACGTGATTTTACTTAAGATCCAACACTCACTCTATATTGCTGTAGCAAAAGTTTGCAACAGACCCATTACCATATTGTTTCTTATAGAAAGAGCACACAGGATGCATCATGGATCCTTCCTCCGAAAATCGTTCATTTTTTGTTTAGTATGTTATAAACCTGACTCAGTTGCAAAAACAACCAAAGAAATAGCTGAACTAATTTCAATAAATAAAAACGCACCCTCTCAAGAAATCGCATTGTAAAATTTACTCGCAAATTTGGTCTTACAATATACGTATGTACGCAGTACGCACCTCTAGCTGTTTCAAAAGTTGCAGTAAATTTGTCCGAGCAATCGTAATTTTTTCCATAAACTAGCTTTAGGAAATTTTCATTGAAATTGACATTTTTGACAAAAACTTAAATAACTTAAAACTTAAGTATAATTTCATGTCAGAATAAATATACAAGAGACAGGGGGTGGAAAGGGGGGTATTAGATTAAAGACCCTGTGTTAGCAGCGAAGCATATAACTCATACTTTCCGAGTTTGATAGTGCAAAAGCTTTGAGAGTAAAAGTTCCCACCTACTTCGACCGAAAACTGTTCGTTTAGTTTGCACCTGCTTTAAAGTTGTATTTCCCTGCTTCCAAGAAGTTCCGAGAACTTTACAAGTTGAAAAGATGATAGTGGCCCAAATTAGTTATTTTAGAATTCTATCTCAACAAATATCCGTTAAAAATAAAATGAATTTTTGTGCTTGTTCCGTCCTTATAATTTAACTGATTTTATGGCATCTAGTCTGTATTTTTGTGTTCTCTTCACGCTTGTTTGCCATACGAAGTGCAGGCTGTATTTGTCAAAGTTTGGATTAGGTACGCCCCAAAAGTTTTCATGCCTTTATTTTACATCTGATGCGTTTTTAACTTTCATTTGTTTTACCTTAGGATATTGCCATTATAACAATCGGTGGCATCATTGGTGGGTTAAAAAAAAAAAATTGAATAAAATATGTACCAAACGGCAGCACTCTGCTGTGTTGCTAACTTTTTTTTTTTTTTTTAGGTTACATATATAGAAAGTGGCTTTTATCCGCACTATAAAGGACCTTCAACAAACAGAGAGATCGAAAGATAGTTTATTCAGGGGCGTGCCGTTGTTTCCTGAGGGGGGGAGGGGCAAGAATGCAATCTTGCCGCCCTCCGCGCACAAAATTATAAATTTGATGACCTTCTTTTTTTGTTTTTTTTTTGCTTGTTACCTACTGATTTTGCCGCCCTCTAAAATTCATTTTGAAATTTGATCACCGTTTTTTTTTTTTTTTTTTTTTTTTTTTTTTTTTTTTTTTTTTGGGGTTGTTCACCCTGATTTTGCTGCCCCCCGAGAGTGCCGCCCGGGGCAAGGGTACCCAGTCCCCCCACGGCACGCCTCTGAGATTATTTGACTTTTGTTAGAAGACACTGACGAATTTAAAAATCCATGTGCATACACATTAAACATTTATACTAGGGAGTCTATTCATAATATCAGTACTGTTGATATTATATGGGTCAATGTTCGTTAAGTTATAGCGATAATAGCGGCAACGATGGATTTAAGGCCCTGTGTCGGTCAATTGACAGGGCCCGGTTTGCGGTATTGACCGGTTTTTTCGGGAACTCATTAAAGTATCATGCGGCGATGTTGCGGACTGTCATATTCTCTTTCGACGGATCATACAGACACACGAGCAGTAATGGACAAATTTGCCACAAATCCCAAGAGAGTAGAAAGGGAGGAGGGGGAGGACTGGAGGAGGAGGATGAAAAAAGCTATTAAACGGGGCTTCAACCAGTGACTGACCCATCCAATGGTCAAGATCCGCCAGGCTTCGAAATGAGAACTTTTGATGCAGTGGTGCTCATTTTGACGCTCTGTTTCCGAAGTGGTGGATGGGGATTTGACGACTGAAAAGTGGTTGAACAAGGAAAGAAGCGGGCGGAGAAAGGTCGTCGGCTAATGAGATTTAGCAGCTAGTCGTCTCTGGGTTGCTAGTTTTTCAAGTCAGCAACATTTCCGCTCTGACTCCTTAAAAGCAGAGGGGTCCGCACGACAAAGATTATACAGAGGAAATCAGAGTGCTATTGCTTATTGAGGAAAGCGTGAAAAGAAAAATAGCAAGAAAGAGGGATTGAGATAGAGAGAGAGAGAGAGAGAGAGAGAGAGAGAGAGAGAGAGAGAGAGGGAGAGAGAGAGAGGGAGAGAGAGAGGGAGGAGAGAGAGAGAGAGAGAGTGCAAGAGAGAGGGAGGGGGAGAGAAACAAAGCCTAAAGTCTCAGAACCTGAAAACGCCAATCGATTAAATCTACGGGATGTGTAAGGGTTAACGTCAGAAAATTGCAGAGTCGATTTTTCAAGTAAAACAAGATCCCCCCCCCCCATCAACTGTTATTTATTACTGCTGTAAACTGTGGGTCTTGAAATGCTCCTCCACTGAACTATACGATTTTTCGTAAATCGAGGAAACATTCTGTTTTTTTGTTTTTTGTTTTTTTTTTTGTTGTTTTGTTTTTTTTTTTAAATTGCGTCTGAAAAAAATTTGAATTTCGTAAAATTCCACCCGGACGTATTCTTCGGTGTGAAATTCATTAATACCCTAGAAATAGAAATGATCATTAAATTATTCTAAGTGTACTTTTCTGATGCTTCTGAGATTCAAAAATGTCAATATGTCCACAGCCGACAAAGTTTTTTGATGCTCGGAAATTCATGATAATCATAACTTCATTCTTCGTCAACTCCTGTGAGTCGTTTTGCTGATAACTTCATTGAACTTCTTCTGGATCTTAAAATGTTATTACTATGATATTCTACCAATAACGTATTGATGAACTGCTGCAGAAAGCTATTGATTATTTTTATTTTTTGTTTGTTTTTTTATTTTTTTTTAATGAAACTTTCCTTGTCGAATCAATTTTGAATACATCAGCTTAAGGGTAGAGAGCGGGAGACTACACGGAAAAAAACTTCGGTGAAAATAACCATACGGATACCTGGTTTTGGCACCTGCTAGATGTTATGGTAATTTTAACCAGAAGTATACTATGTTTTGACTAGGTACTAGGTGATGTTACCTGATCGCATGCTGAATTTACTCAAAGTATTGGTAAATGTACCATACTTCTGGTCAAGTTTACCATAACATCTAGCAGGTGCCAAAATCAGGTATCCGTATGGTTATTTTCACTAATCTTTTTTTTCCGTGTAGAGCCCTGCAACTACTCGACCCAATCTCTTTTTAAACACCTAGATACATTGTATGAACAGAGAAGGAAAACTCATTCTGAAGGTCGAAAGTGGTTTATTTTCCCCCACAGTGCTAAAAAGCAAGCACCTAAATTACGTGGATGATCGTGTGTACTGATATGGATAGCTCACACGCGCTTTAACCTTGAGTAAATTTGAAGAAGTTGACTTTTCGCGAGTAAGCCTCAGGAGCGACTAACGTGGGTTTTATAATAGGCACGTGGGCGTGTAGTATTTTTGATTTTGCTTCTTTCATTTCAGCTAATTTTATTTGAGTTATTCGTATATTTATCTACCGATCTTTCTTTCCCACTCCTTTTTGTTTTTCTTTATTTTTTGTTTTGTTTTTTTGTTTTTTGTTTTTTTGGGGGGTTTATTTGCTTATGCTCCTAATTGGAGCCATTTCAGCCACTTATGGACAAATTGAAAAAAAAGGAAAGATTTTTGTTTGTTTGCTTCTTGTCAGAAGACACCAAAGACTTGAAGCATCCATGCTCGAATTCAGATTTTCCAATGTAATCTTTGCCGTGGACCCTCTATCAAGGATACCGAGCGACAAGACCAATGAAAAATCTGTTGCCTCTACTGCGGGATTCGAATACGGGACGTGGCGGGATTGGCAGTCAGGTGTCCTGACCACCAAGCCAACGAGACCCGCTTTTAGTTTCTTTATTTATCTATTTGTTTATTTATTCATGTAATTTTTCATTATATTGTATTTATTTTTTACTCTCTTAAGGATTTTGGCATCATTGGGGTTATAGTCTGCAGCAAAAATAAGAGGACCAACATTGGATTAAATCAGAGGAGTATAATTAGGAAAGACAGTAAAATGTAGTGTGTTGATTTATGGCTGAATAAACGACCCAACGATATTCAAATGCGTTTAGCGTATGTACGAGTAATTCGGCGGTCACAGAAATTTTCGCTTACACCGAAAACTGTCATATTTAGATCATGACTTCATTATCTATGAGTCGCGGTATAAAATAAATAAATGTATTTTTTTTTTCTAAATCCCAGAACAGATATTTCTGCTAACCCGGGAAAGGAACATTCCAACTGCGATGGAACCTCTCAAATTTTGCAGTATTAAAGAATAAGAAAAACTCCCCCCCCCCTCTATGAATTTGTATGGTGCATTCGTATCACTGAATTGTAGCCCACCCAATCTTTAATTTTCAGCCCCCTATTCTAATAACATTTTCTAATCTACTCTAAACAATAACCATACTCCGTTCAGTCGAATTTTTCAGCCATTCAAGGAAGCCCAATCATTATTACGTAGCGCACGTAACCAACAAGACACCTATTGAGAATCAAGTAGCACGCTTTCCAAGTCAAACAATTATTTTCATCTTAGCCCCTTAAAAATAAACGAAAAGACAATTAAAAGAGACAAATTGACTCGTCTTGTGCCCTACGGTACAGGAAAAAAACAAAACAAAACGGTATTTCTTCTTTGTACGGAGGACACACACAAAATTTCCAGGAGCTAAACTTGACAGTAGAATAGAATTAAAAGAGTTAGTAGTATACAGGGTGGGCCAAAAGTCCCGGCACCTTTCCATAACTTTTGAACGGCTGCAGATGTAAGAACCAAAACATCGTTTTTCACATTCGAGATATCGAAATTTGTAAATCAAACTTTGACATTCGATATTTCCAATGTGAAAAACGATATTGACCTTTAATTTGCCCCAAAATGCTCGGTTTTTAATACCCTTTCGATCGGCGTATTACACGATAGGTAGTCGTCCCACAGAATTTTTGAGATAGGCCTCCTGAAAGGGCCGCTAACGTTAAAAATTTTCGGGGGAGCTAAATCCTATTTTTGACTAAATTTTTGTCAAAGTCGTATTTTTTTTTTCGGAAAAAGACTTGCTTTTTAGAGCATTTTAAAGCCCTAGTTTTTTTTTTAAAATTCCGGTATCTCAAAGTGGAGTAATGATTTTTTGAAAATAGGACTTTGTTCTTATCGATAAATCAAAAACGAAAAACGATATCGACCTTTGGTTTGAACCAAAAGTCATAATTTAAAACTCTTTCAAATAATGTATTGCAAGATAGAAGGTGCCATTTGAAAATTTTGAGTTGGGGGTCGGTTACTCTCTTAAAAGGGGGAACCGGGACTCCACAATTTTGACCCCCTCAAAATATAGTTCTTTTTAAGTTATAAACACCTAAGTTTGGTTTTGCTATCTGCAGCCATTCAAATAAAGTTATGGAGCGGTGCCGGGACTTTTGGTCCACCTTGTAAATGTATACTTATACCAGCCATAGCCCATCGACCAAGAATAATACAGACGAGAGGTTATTGATCAATTTTATGTGGTTCTTGGGGTTTTTTTTTTTTTTTTTAATTAGAGCGGCGAACGGAGGCACGAGTTAATGGGACGAGTGATGAATCAGGAGCAGCCTCACGACAACCGATGGTCGATGGAGCTCGGAGCTTTCAAGATTCGGAGTTGTTGAATGGTGGAAGGAGCAACACAGTAGCGAACATCGGTTCAGGTTATTCCCTTTTATTTCTTCTTGTTCCTCTTACTTTTTCTTCGCCTCGCACGCGTAGACTCACGTGTGGCCTGGACCAAAAGAAAGAGAATAAGGCGCTAAAGCGAGTTCGGTTCGGGAGCTAAAAGTGGAGAAGGCCGCGCTAGTGCTCCTCTATGCTTCTTCCTTCTCTGTCTTATTGTGGAAAAAGACAAGAGAGGAAGAGAGAGACAGAGAGCGTTAGAGGGAAGAAAATAAAAGAGTAATTTCCATTTTCCAGAAGCTGCTCTAAAACCCCGACAGAAGAGGAGGTGGCATGTAGTGTTAGAGTTCATGCATGAGCCTCGATAGTGATTCTTCTGGATGTTATTCATGGCTCATCAGTCATCACGAGCTATAGACGGTAAAAAGTATAGCGACGCGGCTTGCGTCACCGCACGGTGGGGTGGCATAGGGGTATTCTTGGTTACTTGGTGAAAAGTCTTGGTCATAAGGGGAAATTCTTAGTTACTTGGTGGAAAGTCTTTGTTAAATGGGGGAATTCTTGGTTACTTGGTGGAAAGTCTTGGTTATATGGGGGAAGGAATTCTTGGGTGCTTGGTGGAAAGTCTTGGTTGTATGGGGAAAAGTCATGTTAAAGGGGTAGCTGCGAGGGTCTACATTTTGGTGGTTCATTTTAGGAAGCGAAGGGAGGTATTCGGTGAGCTGAAAACAAAAATGCCTTTTGTTTCAGACTAGGTTTCACTTTTCTCAGTTCCGGAGATGCGATTGTGGCGCGGCATTAATACATTGTTTGGAAGGGATTCCACTTGGTTACGCCACAACAAGCACGATTTTTAGGCAATATGCAACTTATATCGAGGGGTTCACCAGAACATGCCCGTAACCGGGGGGGGCAGTGGGTGCTCAGCCTCCCCCCTAGAAAATTTTTAGCCCCCCTGGAATAATTTATTTTACCATTTAGTGTATAAGAAACTACCTTAAAGGCCCCCCTAAAAACTTGCTAGCCCCCCCCCCCCCCCCCTGAAAACACACGAGTCTCTCCTGGACAACATACCTGGTTACGGGCCTGCACCAAAACCGAGACCACATACGAACAATACCAAAGGCATCCTCGTTCTCAGCTCATGAAAGACTTTCCTGTCTTCATAAAAAAACGAATTTTCAAACCGTTGCTATTTATACCCCATTTGGCCTCCGTTTTACATTTTAATCATAATTTAACTTTCTATGCACATTTCGGGGAAAAAAAAAAAAAAAATTATACACATTCGCTTCTAAGATCAACAACTGTACTAACCTGGACTCATAAGCTGCAGGAGAGGAGGGGGGGGTTAATGGTGTCACAGACAACCCCCTCCCCTTCCATGGTGCATCTGGTTCGAGTCATAGCTTGGTGGATGTCATAACCGGCCTCCCTTACGTTTTCGATTCCATGTGCGCAGAGCGGGCCGTGCTCTGAAGCAAATCACGCCTCCTGCTTTAATCTGTCCGAGAAATAAAAGGAGGTAAAACCGCTTACACTATTTAAGTCCCGAGTAATAATAATTTATCATTCAGGAGAGGGGAAAAAATGAAGAAGAGTAAGATGAAAAATTCTTTTTTTTTTTTTTTTAATTTTTTCGAACTACGATTGACGAAGCCGTCAGTCCGTCCGTCGTCGCCATAGTAACGAGTGTGCGGTCGGCCATCTTGAATTTTCCTTCACACTTGCAGGATATTGTGATGTGATGGTGATGATGTGTTCGCGCCGAGTACGGCCTGTCAGTGGCCCGGGCGCTGGTTCCTCCGGTGTGTTGAGTAATCGTAGCGTAATTAAGACATTCCTGAAATAAAAAAGAAAGAAAAAGAAAACACCCTCTTCTAAGCCGGGGGCACGTGATTAATTAGACGTTTGCATCTTCAAAACGTCATTTGGACGTCTTCGAATGACCCCCCTTCCGCCCCCTCCCCCTTCTCCCTATCCTTCCGGACTCTGGCACCCTTGCGTTGGACCTCACATTTGCACCGAATAAGGTGCAGCAATTAAGGACCTGTAAGGACATGTTTGATGACCATGAGACACGGGGAGTTTTGTAACAGCGCACCCTTTTTTTTGTTTTTTGGTGCTTGTTAGAGAGCTCTGATGTACTATCGACGAATCAAAGATTGTCGTGAGATTTTCACGAGATAGGAAGTATCGCCTTCAAGGTTCCGGTTCGGCCACTTTTCATACTCCTCTCACTTTGCAGGAGAGAGGCCAGTGCGGGTGAGGCGGCAAAGCCGTTTCAGATCAGTCCCACACTCATACCCATAACTGAAAATGTGTGAAAATCTAGCGACAGTCTTTAATTCGTCGATAGTACATATATTTTTAATGCAGCAGTGAAATGAAATGTTTTGCGAAGTTTCCAACAATACTGCGTTCCTATAATCCACCGGTTTATAAGTTGTAAACTTGAATCAAAATTACGTGCCAGGAGACCCCTCTGATGGGAGAAACTTTATTGATAAATGCAACGAACTTTAATTTTGGATGGAGCTTGTTCAACGTAATTTTGAAGACACCATAGCCACTTTGCGGGATATACATAGCTCCAGTTGTTGGCCAATCTAATTTTAACCTCAAATTGAAATCTGTAATTTACTCAACTAAAAGTGGTTTCGATCGAAAGTACTATTATTCTAGAACCGCTATCTGGATATAGAAATTAGTTATGGCGTTTCGTTCGAAAAATGTCGACCAATGAAAGTACAAGAAAAAGAATAGAATTTACCATCTACATAGCTGATTTTGGAGTCTATGCTAACAAGTATGGTAAATTTTACCATCATAAGGTAAATGTAACGTACACTGTGGTGAAATGTACTAACATGTTATCTTAATTTACCACTAAGTACGTTGCATTTACCATATGATAGTAAAATTTACTATACTTGATAGCACACTCCAAAATCGGCTATGCAGATGGTAATTTCTACCAGTCGTTTTTTTCCGTGTAATGTATTTTAGAGGGGTAATTTGAACTAAAATTTTCCGAAATTTTAAACAACTATGGTGAAAACTTTGCTTTTCTACGTTAGGTATTATTTTCTTTTCATTGCATGAAATCTCAAGAATGGAACGCTCAACTTCTGTGTCCAGAGAGCCCCTCACAAGGAAAGTGAGGACTTTTTTCGGAGGAAGGGCTCATCAAACAGTGGGTGTGCTCTTCCTGAGAATTGAGCATTACGAGTAAACGTAGGTTTTTTGCTGAAGAGCACACCTGTTGATGTTTAATAGACCCATTTTCCGGAAGAATAAGTGTCCTCAATTTTCAGTTATAATCATTTTTCACGCCCCTTCATCGACCTCCAAAGGTGCGCACGGACGACTAAAAAGCCTCTGAGGCGCTATACTATAGGTAAGCACGGAATATCCTCGCGTCGTATGGCATGTTGCATCACTCTCTTCAGCAGGGGTAAAAGCAAAAGTCGCAATTTCTACCGACCAACCAATGATCATATAGTAATGAGCTATAAACAAAGGTAGGCGAGAAAATGCAAATTGGTGATCGCTCGCGCGAGTAGAGGCCACGGCCGTAGATCGGATCAGAGCGACGAAAGAGCGGTGGACAACTGACATCGCTTTGGCCGCGGCTCAGAGAGAAATGGAGATTGGAGAGAGGCCTCAACTCAGACGCTGCTCAGACTAGTTCCACCTTTCCACCTTCCACCAACCAACTAACTGCAGCCAACACCGATGATACAAATTGTTATGACTGGAAGGGTCAAAGCGCCTTGGTGGTCGCGTCCATTGTCGCAGCTGGGGATCCACGCGCATAGAGGCCCGACGTGCGACGATCGCGACATCGGCCGTTGGGCCTCAATTGAACCGCGGATCCCCTCTAACAACACGACGTCCAAGTGTCATAAAGAGTATCGGCCGCTCATCCCCCCTAGGCCCCGAAGTGATACATCATTTCCCTATGGACGATTTGATTAATGATTTGTCGCCGAGTTTTCTTCTGTCTCCTTCTCATTCGACTCTTTCTTTATACACACGGCCGTACGGCCATTTGCATACGAGTGTGGTAGCGTTGCTCTCAGTCTGTTCGTGTTTCTGATGGCCTCTTCCGAACGGTAGTCGAAGTTGTGTCTTGACTATTGAGGGCCTTGTGCGAATGATTGTATTCACTGAGAGAAATCACTTCTTTAAAAGCAAGGAAACACGTTTACTTGTGCCAGTTTTCCTTGGGAGAAGTAAAGTTCTATTGCATGAAAGAGAATCACTGTCACAACAAGGAACCTTTTACTTATTGATAGCAGACATTTTCTTTGGATTAAAGGAATTTCTCTTTAATAGTCAACAGTGGCGAGGCGTAAAATTTAGCAATAATGTATTTTTTCCATCTAAATTCACTAAAAAAGTCGAACGCTTCAGTCATCGGCGATGACCTGGCATTTCGACTTTTACGATGAATTTAAATGGAGAAAATCCAATTGCCGAATTTCACGCCTCACCACTGACTGTGATGTATTGGATTATGGAACTGATGGAATACATTGGGAAAAGGTTAAAATTATAGATATTATTGGATATTTATTGAGGAAATAAAAAATTGAGAATGCAAAACGTTCCAATTTGGAGGAAAGCTCAAGGATAGTCCATACCAACATCGAGATTTCCTTGGTATTTTTTTTTTGCCAAAAAATAACACGAATCAGTACAGTTTATGGCTGTGATTCAAGACATTTTCCGATCTGTAATATTTTTTCAACCGCGGGTGAAGTCGTAGACCGACTTAATGAAAAATTTGCGGATAATTTGATCATTCAATGGTGACTTGACCGATTGAGGAAAAGATTACTGATGCGAGACATTTCTTGCATTACAGTCATAAACTAAACTGAAAATAACTAAGGTTTCTGTGCAGTATTTTTGTCAATGGGTGAATCAATACTTACACGAATTATCGAGCTTTGTGTCTTTTTCAAAATTTCGTTCTACGACGTTTTCAAGATGGTTTTTTTATTATTATTTTTAATTATGTTTGATTATAGTTAGATTGTAAGTACGGTTGTAAATGGTTTGGTTTTGAGGCGAGGGAAGGGAGGGGTAGAGAAGAGGAAAACGTATCAAGTTTCCAACAAGAAATTAATGCTAAATTTTTAATGATCACGTAACAAATATTAAAAATTCACTTACTGAAACCTCTCCCTCTACTGACGCTTGGTCCCACCCCTCACGCTTGGGAGGTTCCAATGAAGCCAGAAATAAAACAAACTCAATTTACCGGAATAATACAGCGTTATCGCCTTAAATACGATTCTGAAGAGGATATCGGTGGAGAGAAGTTAGCCTGATATCCCCTTGATCCGTGAAGGAAAGGGTACGATAAGCTCCGTGTTTCGTGTCACAAGGAACGGATCACAGAATGATGGAAGACCGAGGAATCATAGGGAGAGCAGCCTCGCTGGATCGCCCAAGAAAAGAATAGTAGCAGAGTATCCAAAACGCTACGTACAAGAAACTGTTCAACTGATTTATCAAATCAGGCATACAGGCATAATTAAGGCAGGTCATACGTATTGCGAAGGAGAGTTTTAAGATACGATACTCGTCTTACAATTAGAAACATATTTATGTCCTAGCTACTTCCTGAGTGCAGAATGAAAAAGTGAAAAGAAATTTACTTTCTAATTTTTTGGCACCTTAAAGACCATAATGCCACCTCCCTGGCAAAACTGGTCACCAAAGATCACCTCAAATTGTTCCAATCATTGTCTCCTGTTTAGGCAACAGTACTTGGAACAATTTTAGGTGATCTTCGGTGACCATATTTTCACCAGGGCCCGTCCACCCTCCGATGACGTTACCGAAGCGGAACTGTACTGTCCAAAATTTTCCTGAAATTTGGCAGCGTTGACTATCTCGAAGCTGCGGGCTTCGTAAAGAGGAAGATAACATCGCAGGAGTAAGCTCATGAAGCATATAAGAGTCAAGAGATCGATCTCTGCGGAGGCCACAGCCGCGGCGGCGCGGCCCCGAATGAAGTCTCCACGGTATTTAACGCGACTCTCTCACAGTTTTAACAAATTCCAAAAGTCCCCCACTTCTCCCCCGCACGTAAAAATCCGTAGTATTGTACGCCTGCTGACCGGCAACTTCGGGTTCGAGCCCCCTGCTCTTTAACAGTTGCACTGTTGTTGCGTTCTCGCGCACCGCACCGCTCCGCAACGGCAACAATTGGGAGTCGGGAGTCTGGACTTCCATCTTCCATCAAATCAACGTCTTCCTGCTTCCATTGCAAGCACGGTTGCAACATTGCACACAGAAAAAAGTGGAAGGAATTTCACCCTTACATGATTTCTATATTGTGCAGCAATTTGAATGGTTAAAAATTAACATTGTAATTTTGAATATTAACCGTATGACTGTAAATATATTGACCGGCTGATTGTAAAAAATACCAAAAAAGCCGGTATTATATAACAACCCTACTGTAAGTATTAACCTTCTTAATTGCTGCATTGTATAGAACTCATCTAAGGATAAACTATGAAGCCCAACTTTTTTCAGTGCACAGAAAAATCATATTAAGGGTCTGTTGCAAGTTTTTGCTACATCATTATAGAAGGTAGATTCCTGACCGCAAACTCGCTTGAAACTCGCATTGAAAACATCGAAAATTCTCAAAATCAACTTATCAGCTCACAAAAGGCGTTTAAACCAAATTTCCAAGATGGATGTGAGTCACATAATGGGGAAAGCGAATCAATTAATTGTAAATATCTCTATGATGAATCACTTTTCTCAGCAAAGAGAGTTGAGATTAGATGAGACTCCCCCAATATGACTCACTTATTTGGTTAACGCCTTAGAATCTTCTTTGAAGGAACATTTATTGGGTTTTCAGGGCTCAGTTTTGGATCTTTTTAATGCCACCAATGTTATTTCTTAGTGATTTAGAACAAGAATGAACCATATGTGTATAACTGCAGCAAAAGCTTGCAACAGATCACCTGTTCATTTGAATCAATCTAAGATTTGAAGAGTTGCGTATCGAGCAGGCTTGCAACGATCCACCTCTTGTATACTAAATTTAAAAGCAAGGGAAATATCGAAATGGATACAGCATCGAATCCTCTGAAACAGTTTAAATGTGCATAATGTAAAATGTGTTCCAATTCTCTTCTGCTCCTTTAGATTTAAAGCTATTTTTTCTCCGTACCAGCTGACAACCATGGAATAGAAGCCCGACTCTTGACAAGATTACCAAAATGCATCAGCACACAATGGAGAAGGAATATCCATGAATCTCTAATCGATCGAGACATTGATTAGTTGAAGCTTGAAGCTTATTATAAAATCCAGGATCGGATTGATGTCAAATCGATTCATCGAATAGATGCATCACTATATTCGTCGATTAATCGACTCATTCAATGCTGAGGTCACTACGAATTATTCTGGGTCTGCATTTAATCCGTCTATTCAGAGTACTTGCGATTGTGTTTATTTATAACCAGTTTGTGGCTTGAGCCATTTGGCATCACCGCGGTTTTTCCTGTTTTTGAATCTATATGGAACAATCGATTGTTGGCGAAGCATTGCATTTCAATCAAATTGATTCATCTACATTGAATCAAATGAAGAAAGAAAATTGTTACCAAGTTGAACGAGTCACCACTGCAATCGGCTTCAGATTCACCAATGGAATGGGAAGAGGCACCCATTGGTTAATGTACAGTTACCGACAACATATTTAGCCAAACAGAAATATTACTGCTCGCGTCGAAAAGGTAAAATTCTGAACCATTTTTAGTCTTTGTTTTTACTACATATTTCCTAAATTTTGAGGCCTTTTTTCTCTTTTTTCTTTTTATCAAAAATTGAGTTGACAATTTTCAAAACCAAATTACGTTTCCTGACTTAAAATTGTGTGCTCTTCAAGTTTAGTCCCACGCAATTTGGCTTTGAAAAATAAGTAGACACAGCGTCTGAAGTGAGTTTTGGAGAAAACTCTGGATTTTTTCCGGGACTTTTCTGGTATTTCCGAGGTCACGGATGATGGAACCAATTTCGACGAACTTAGGCTGGTAGTATTCACCTGATTTGTCTGCATTTTTTTTAGTGTAAAAACATTTTGTTGCCACTTGTTCTGCGCGGCAGAATCTCTTTTAAAAATGTTTTTTTCCACGCTTCGCTCAGAAATTCGCACATTTTGTTTCACCGTTCCATAGGCACGGATCCAGGAATTTGCCTTTCTCTCTCTCTTCCCATTTGAACGCACGTATTAGAAAAGGATCGCAGATGGGGTGGGGCATCACGTGACTTTAACCCCTATATCCGTCCTTTCCTAACTCACGTATTTTAAATGAGAAGACAGAGAGAAAGACAATCTCCTGGATCCGCCTATGCACCGTGTGCCAATATATTAT
This sequence comes from Trialeurodes vaporariorum, assembly GCA_011764245.1. Classification (NCBI taxonomy): domain Eukaryota; kingdom Metazoa; phylum Arthropoda; class Insecta; order Hemiptera; family Aleyrodidae; genus Trialeurodes; species Trialeurodes vaporariorum. The sequence goes on along the minus strand of VMOF01000320.1, from coordinate 35,375,454 downwards.
GCATCTCCTCCCTCCACATTGCCAGAGACTTAAACGCTCGGATATGAAAGAAAACTAAAGAAGGAGACGTCGATTAACGCTTGGAAGAAAATGCGGTTGCGCAGATCGTGTGCGCAGCGCGCTGCTGCTACGCTGGTCAGTCAACTTAACCAGAGAGCTCTTCTCTCAGAGCTTATCTTAAACCTGACAACTAGTTTAACTAATGTTAGTCGCTGCATTAAGCTCCTTAAAATATTAATAATTCTTAGCTTTAAGACTCTCTTGCGAACGACTGAAGGTACGTCAGCTGCTTTGTGTGAGTGTGTAAGCCTTACGGTCATTGCGAGAGGTATTAAGAAGGTGTCTGACAATAATTATCTCGCTCATCAAAAAGAGAGAATGAAATAAAATGGAGAGAATGAAAAAGAAAAAGAAAAAATCAAAATAAATCTCCCCTCTTTCTGTTTTACGACATTTCCCCCCCCCCCCGTTTGGTTTCCTTCGGGATTCTCTTCCATTTCACGCTTTTTCTTTTCCTTCTACCATACAGTCTCCCTAATCTGGAGCATGAAGCTCAAGCTCGTTGTCTTGAGAGCCGCTGAAGTTATTCTTGCCAAGTGGGATTGAAAGCAACCATTTGATGTTTTAAGAGACACGAAATGTATCAAAGAATCAGGAAAGAAAGAAAGAAGAAAAAAATGTTACTATAAAAATAAACGGAAATAATTTGTACGCGGAGAAAAATTATCCAATAAGAATGACCAAAATTCCAGTAAAGAAATTCCAGCATTTTTCAGGGGAATTGCGACCAGTTTGGCCGGACAATATGGCATTTTTGGTTACCTAAAGCTATATTTTTGGCATTACTATCAAGACTTTTACTAGCACGCAATGGTTTTTACTACTTTAGACATATTTTTTGTAATTATAGCAACTTTTTTTGTGTGCTGAATTGGCATTTTTCAAATTGCAATTTTTGGAATAAAAAAATATAGGGCTTGAAAATGCAAAGTCCTTTATGGAAGAGGCTGTGTGTAATAATCTTTAATTTTGTCATCTCTGAGTAAAAATACTTTTTTTTTGTTTTTTGTTTTTTTTTTTTTTAGGAAACAAAACAATCAAAAGCAACAAACCTGAAAAGGACAAACGCCAACAAACGAAGGACATGGATAAACAAAAATTTACTAAAAGGTGTAATGCCATTCGCCAAAATATTCGTATACGCTGGTATACAAAACATTTCAAATTTTATTCGTACAAAATGTGTATACATTTTCCGTAAATTCCTTCAGGCTGACAAACTTCAATTTGTCAACGTCGCACGTCGAAGCTGCCACATATATATATTGCTCGTTGATCTTGCTGAGCGGAAAATCGGTCTGTGAAAAACTGCGCAGCAAATGCATTTAACATTTGATAGGATTTAAGGGAGCAAGGCTCTCGGATCTTTCGCTCAATCCCCTGACTCAAAATCCGGAAGGTGTGTTTGCATGTTGTATCACATGGGAACACGAAGCGATTCTCAGCAATAGTTGCTTCTTGCTCGATTTCCGAGAGTTTGCATGATCGAGCGAACTGTAGCGCTTCGCGATTTGCATACATAGTGAGGCAATAGCACAGCCTGGATCACTTCCATCTCTCTCATTTTCCTTTTGAATGTATGAGTAGAAAAAGGATAGGAGGAGAGGGTGTCAACCCCTTGCCTATCCTTGTCAAACACACGTATAGTGTATCAATGGAGAAAATAGAGAGATATAGAGCATTATTCTCCGTTGTGCTTGTGTAGTGAGGTTTTCCTCCGGTTTTCAAACCACCCAAGTCAATCTTTGCAACGAATGCACGAACACTGTCATATGATGATCATGACGCTTTTGCAAGCTTCTGCTATCGGGACTTAAGAGTTGATTCTTGCATAAAAACCTGTAAAAATGACGATGATAATACTAAAAAATCACAAAATTCACTGTCAGAATCCGGCTTAACGCGGAGAGACGCAGGTATCATGGGAGATTGATTTCCATCTAATTGGAGACAAATCTCTGTGTTTCCGTAAGTATAGATAGTGACAAATTAGACAGGAATCTCCCATGATACCTGCATTGAATCGCCACTACGATCTTGCCGTTATAGTAGTTTAGTGAGTTAATTGCTTATTGAATTTTAGACTTTTTTAGTGTGATTTTCCTGATATTCGCTGGTTTCAGATTGGAATATTTATTTGCCCACAGCAAAAGTTTGCAAGAGCCCCATTACATAATATATAGCAACGACAAAATTAAATCAAGGACACAACTTCGAGCCTTTGAGTTTTTCCTTCAACTATCAAAACATTCAAAACTGTGTTTGTATCTACCTTGAGATGATAATTTACTTTTTATACTTTCGTGGGTTTAGATCTTCTTTTAAAATTTTTGAGCTCCATGAGTGATTCAAAGGGTCCAGAACATGGATCTATGGATATCAGATTGACGCTGAGAAATATTCCAGAATATCTCTAAAAAAAGTATTGCTCTACGCGCAAGCTTTTTTCAAAGATATGTGGTAGAATGGCTCTTGTAAGATTAGCCTACCCCCAATACTTATCTCAATGAATTTTATTTTTGCAGGTGGCCTATAAGTAAGTCAAAATCTAGGGAGCTGTCTTTCGTTTGACATTATTGCATAAGTTGTCTCCAACGGCAAGTAGACACTTTCGCACAGAAACAAGATTTTGTACAGTTTCGCACACTTTTTAGAAATGCACTTTCGCACAGTTACAGTTTCGCACAGTTTCGGTTGGTGCACAATTTGGCAACGTTTCATAACTTTTCGACCTATTCGACATATTCGGCGAATTTAGTGCATTCTGGAGAAGGTGACGAATTTTTCAGTGAATTCACAGTAGAGATGTTCCATCCTCCGGTTTCAGATACGCCAGTGAGAAAAACGATCTTAGCCATGTGTACATGATCATTACCGTAACCTCTACATCGTTACCGTAACCGGCCCATTTTTTGTTGCTAAATGACTGTAAATGATCTCAAAACCATAAAAATGTTGTAAGAAGGATAATTTACCATGTAATCCTCACAGAAAAATATCATTTGACCTGCTCAGTTTTTTTTTACGATTGTGAGAACAAAATATGAGCAGCCAATTGCAACATTTTCTGCAAGTTTAGTTAAGGAACACAAAATATTACTATTTTTTACTCCTAGAATTGATTATATTTCGATACAATGTATGAGTATACACCATGTTTTTGATCTAAAACAAAAAATGTACTTAATGACTCATTTACTTGTCCAGGAAGCAAAAATTCGCAATAAAATATTGAGGTTACGGTAATGACGAAAATCGTCAGAACTCAATTTTAATCATTCAAAAACTAAATATTGGGCAAATATCTTTCGACCCCACTGCTTAAACCTGATTATTACACCCTTAAGGATCATAAAAAGTATCATAGCAAAGCTTTTTAACGTCTTTCAATTTTTGAGATTCTCGAAAAAAAGAGGCCTCGAAAATGCACTCTTATTTGAACCGACCCACCTCAAAATGCAGTCGAGCAGTGATGCCAGATTGTGCACTAATACAGACTGTGCGAAAGTGTAACTGTGCGAAAGTGTGTTTCAGAAAAAATTGTGCGAAAATGTACTTGTGCGAAACTGTAGTACAGCCTCTCCAACTGTTATATTTCAACATCACGTTTGAAATTTAAAAGGAAAAGAAGCAGTGTACGTTACTTTTGATTTGACTTGTATACCTCCAGTGATGTTGACCTCAACAGGAAATTGATTTTTAAAAGGTGTCAAAACATCACCAGAAAAAAAAAAAAAAAAAAAAAAAAAAAAAAAAAAAAAAAAAAAAAAAAAAAAATTGATCGCATTCCACGACCGCGAACTCAGAATGAGAGTATGGATTTTGAAGTTGTGCGAGTTGCATAATTTTATCGCAGAGAGAAAGTTTCACTTTTCTGACCAATAAAATGATTTCAGAAGACCATCCCACGCAATTTCTAAAGGGCAAAAACAACACTTATATGAACCGGTAAACATATTAATGAAAGGATTATACCTGAACAAGACTTCGTAACATTGACGTATTTGGTGAGTACGAGTTTTTGAATATCGATTAATTTTGAAAACTCTATTTTCAATACAAAACACATCTGGAGATACACGAAACATGTATTAAATCAACCATCTGCGGAAAAATCTTAGGGGGGGGGGATACACATAAAATTTGAAAAATGAATCGTTTTGCAGGGGAAAGAATGTTGCTACTTTCTATTAGAAAAAAAGTCTAAATTTCAATAACTGGAGTCTTCATCTTGCAGTTACTTAACGCACTCTGTATAATTACTCTATGTATACTACAATACTACGATTTGGCAACATTGCATTTGGTCCACTTAAACTCATATAAAAGGTCAAATTCGGTGGTCATCGCCGATTGAGTTTAAATGAACCACAAGCAACGTTGCCAGATTGCACGACATGCCATTGATTACTCACAACCTCAGTTACATGCAATATACAGCTTCTAGTGCATAGCAGACAGCAGAGCAGTATCCTTACTAGCTCCTTCATCTCTGAAACTGTCTTCACTTCGGATATCATTTTTGGGTATGTTTAGATGGATTTAATGGGTATCCACTACCAGTGTCTTTCGCAGAGGCGCATCTCATCCACAGGAACTTGTCTATCTCTCTTCTTTTTCCATTTAAATGCCACAAGTTAGAAAGAGATGAAATTAGTGGATGCGATCTTGAGATAGCCTCTCCTTCCATCCTCTCTGATCATATTCATACCTACGAACAAAGAGGGATACAGGCAAGTCCTTAGACGTGCCACTGAAATACGAAAATGACGAAATCGACCCGAGTGCATTTCGTGATTGATGTGTGTGTTGAGATACTAATTAATCCCAGCCTCCTCTTCGATGTTAATTCGTCTTCTTCGTTATAATTGCATTTTGGCTCTTAATTCCAGTGACCGATGAATCTGATTGGAACATGAACATCTTCACTCTCTTCAGGACTATAAAGCATTATGCGTGGATTGCTGAGTTAGAGGCTTAAGTATGCAAGTATGCAGCAAAACTCTTGATCAGACTACGTTCAGCATGTAACGTTGCTGAGCCACTAAAATCAGATCTGATTGGTTCAAAAAGAGTTTTGTGAGTTATCTTTATAATGCTGACTTTTAAAAACGCATGCAATTTATTTTTTATTTATCCATGGGTAGATTACAGGAATTTGTCTGTCTCTCTCTTGTTCCATTTGAACACATCTGTTAGAAAAAGATAGCAAAGGGGTCCATCACGTGACTTTAATATCTCCCTCCATTTCCAACATACGCGTTCAAATGAAAGGCGAGAGAGAAAGACAAATTTTTGGATCCACCTTTATGTATATAGATCTTTCTCTTTCTTGCTTCCATATATCTTCAGTCAAATAAGCGGAAAAAGAAACCGTTGTTTGGTGCATGAACTATCACTCCTGATTATTTGATCACATTGAAAAACATCTACATAATGGGGCTTTTGTAAACTTTTGCTGTAGGGGATTGAAGAGTTCATTCTTGCATAGAAACCTGTAAAAATGATGATGAGAACACTAAAAAATCACAAGTTCAATCACAGAATCGGGCTCAATGGCGGAGAGACGCAGGTATCATGGGAGATTCCTATCTAAATTGAGACATATCTCTGTGTTTCCGTAGAGAAAGTGACATAATTATTGACAGGAATCCCCCATGATACCTGCGTCGAAACGCCATTACCATCTTGCCGTTATAACAGTTGTGTGAGTTTATTACTGAATGTTAGACTCTCTTAGTGTGATTTTCGTGATTTTTGCTGGTCTTTACAACTAGATTGGACTATTTATTTGATTATACCAAAAGTTTGCAAGAGCCCCATTATAACAACAATTTAGTTGCCAAAAGTACTCTTTAACGCACCGTATCAGCGAAAATTATTATCGATGAAAACGCCCGAACAAGTTATTTCACAAATTTATCGAAATAACTCGAGTGATTAGCGGAAAAAACAGAAACTCTTATTTCCACCGAAACAACTGAGATTTATAACCAATATAAATGCAAAAATTGTGAGATAATCGTTGTTTTGACCCTTAAAAATTGATTTTTTTCAAAATTTGGGAAAGTTTTGATGAGGTTTGAAAAAAACATTCCACTCTGGATTCGGCAAACCTGTTTCTTCGTCAATTGAACATTTGCAAAAGTATCGATCTCTGATTAGAGACGCTAATAAAGCCCCTAAAGCTCGATTATTTTCTATAGGTACCAATGAAGTGAATCTGCATTGCACGAGCCGCCACTGATAATATTACGTCACTGACTTTTATCCAGACCCCTCACTCCCCCAGGTCGACCTCCCTCACACACATGGACACTCAGCCTCCAAATTCCGCTTAAAATAACAATTAATATTCAACTGCGCAACAATAATTTCCACGTTCTTAAAGACCGTATTTTTGGCACATACACTGGACGGACCCTGTCGAACATATGTTTGTGCCAGTGCCGCGACAGCCTTGTCCATCAGGTCCACCCGTGCCAACGCCATTTCAAACCTACTCGCTGTTTAAGGCATGTTGTGCAAATTTCGTTATCCGCCCATATCTGGAAAAAAACGGTTCCAGTCCGAAAAGAAAGAAAGCCTTTTAGAAAAAAAATAAAATAAATAAAAAAAAAAAATGCGATTATGCGCAGGAATGTCGCGAGTTATGACAACGGACCGCGCATTCGCATGCGGTCAAGTTAACACATAATCGCGTCACCGAGCTCTGGATTTTATTCCGGTGCCATAAATTCACACTTTTTATGATGGAGAAGTTGAACAAATATATATGTGTATATATAGTGTATATACAAAAGTCTTGACAGACACACCGAGCACGTGCAGAGTCGGCCCACTCAAAACGCGAGGCAAAAGTGCAGAATGGACTTCCCCCTTTTCTTTTTCCTGTCCACACAGATGCTCGCATTAATATGATATGATCTTTAGAGTATAACGTAGATTGTACAGGAATGATTCAAAAAAATTTAAAAATTCAAAGTGACTTAATAATAGCTTGACACCAGTGAATTACTTAATATACTGTGTAGCCTACTCCTTCCTGTACATAAAAAGGTGTTGTAAACTATAAATCATACTTTTCAAATTGAGCTAAACTTAGTCATTGTCTGTAAAGCTCAGTTGAAGAAGTAAAATTAAATTAAGCGAAATGAGTATTAGCTTGGTAAACAATAAATTTTCTGGCCGTCATTGAGCAAGTTGATTCAGTGCCATCTGGCAACGTTGCATATGCATTTATGAGTACAGTAAAAAATCACGAAATTCACTCTCAGAATTGGGCTTAATGGCGGAGAGACGCAGGTATCATGGGAGATTCCTATCTAAATTGAGACATATCTCTGTATCCGTATTTCTGTAGAGAAAGCGACAAATTAGACAGAAATCTTCCATGATACCTGCGTTGAGGCGCCATTACGATCTTGCCGTTAGAGTAGTTTTGTGCGTTTATTACTGAATTTTCGACGTTTTCAGTGTGATTTTCGTGACTTTCGCTGGTGTTTACATCAGAATGGACATAGCAAAAGCTTGCAAGAGCCCCATTGCAACGTTGCCCGAAGGCACGTGACTCCACTGGGTTGATTTCAAATATTTAGGAACTGTATTGTGTATTGTGTTGCGGCTAACGATTTAGTCATTAAAGTCCAAACTTTGCCCTCGAATCGTTTGCACGTAAATATACATACAAGATCACATTTTTGGCACTTAAAAGCTACGCAGTTATAAGAAAATCGCCAATCATTTCTAATCGCAAATTCCTATAAGCTGAGAAAAGTGACCTATCATAGAGAAACCTGCAATTAGATATGGAACTCCCCCAGCATTAAATTTGCTCATGTGGCAAACTTCGAATTTTGTATAAAACGCATTTATCGAGTTTGTGAAGGGATTTTGAGACTTTTTGATGCTTTCAATCAAGGTGTTTTTCACGCAATTTTACATCGAACTCGACCCTCCATAACGCCGTTGCAAAAAATTGCAACAAACCCATCGTTCATCTCGAACAAATGGAGATTTTTAGTTGAAGAGTAACACATCTGTTGTTTTTTAGACCCATCGTTCAGAAATGAGGACTTTGCCGGAAGAAAAGCACACAAAACATCAGATTCGTTTTCCCCTTAAAATCAGCTTACAAAAGGATTGGAGATTTTTAATGAAGAACGCACCAAATGTTTTATGTGATCTTATTTGATCCCGTTGACTCCAATGCTGTCCCATAAAACCACGAGGTATGTTTCTTTCTTAAAAATCTCAATCATCATAGGCGGAACTAGGAATTTTTTCTGGGGGGGGGGGGGCTGAGTTCCAAGGGATCTTAGAGACACCTCAAGACCGCCCCCCTCCAAGAGGGGTATACCATGCCCCCCCAACTTACTTAGGCGTATGATGTACTTACAGTTACAGTCAACAAATTAAATAATGTCAGATAACGTCCTGGATTTTGACTTAAGTAGGCCACATGCGATGCTTTTTACTGTGATAGGTATCGCAGGTATAGTCTACTTGAACCAAAATATAAGGCGGCATCTGACATTCTTTTGTCGACTGTAAGTACCTATACTCTGTTCACTATACGACGGGCCCTCGACCAGCGGTCAGTTTTGCACACGCTGGCGACACCGCAATGTATTCATCCCGAGTTAGCACAATAGTGAGCCGAGAAAATCAGGGGTGCATCGGGTCTTTACAACCTCGCCTTCGTCAACTAGCTGTCTTCGGTGTATTGTTCCATGCAAAGTCTCGGCAACTCAAGGCAAAGGTTGATACATTCAAGTCCTGAGGAAATTCAAAGTTTCATCTCAACTTTATTCAGAGTCCGTTGATAGGAAGTCTCATAACGGACCCAAATTCAGCTAGCGAAAACCATCACATTGATACCAAATAAGTGCACGAAATTATTATGATTCACGAAAACGGTTTTTTCATAAATTTTGAAATTTAAATCATATTTCTTGAACACTCAGTCCGAATTTCGTGTTGTTAGACACCAATAAACTTGAAATTTCATGCTGAGATTGAATAATGAGGAAAAATTAAGCCCAAGTTTGAATTACAAAAAGTTGCGATGCGACGCTAATTCTTCCGACTGAACCCTGAGAGACAATAAAATGGCATGAACAAAGGGGGTTGAGGAAAGGTTCATCAGTGAGCGCTATGAATGCGCCGAGCCTGCCGTGTTGTCATTTACACGTTTTCAAATAAATACTGTCCGGTGGTCGAGGGCCCGTCGTATAGTGAACAGAGTATACATCATACACACCTAATAAATTGTACTCATATAGCTATTAGCTGGGGTGCGAAACAATTAGGCAATCACAAAATAAAATGATAAACACCATATACTGTAATATTTCTGTTGTTGTTGTGGGTAAACGTTTTTTTGTTTCCAAAATTTTCCTGGGGGGCATGGCAGACCTCTGGGGGGGCGTATCCCCCTCCTGCCCCCCCCTATTTCCGCCTATGATTTTCATTTACATACCGATTTTAAGAAAAAGGAACACACCTGCTGTTATATGTGCCCTCTTTCCGGAGCTGCAGTTTGGCGTTTAATCAATCGCATTTTTCAATTCACCGATGAGTCCGCCTGTTGAGAAAAGATTACAGAGTTCAATTCAATGTATGACTGAAATGTACGAAAATACTCAGATCTGTAATCATTTTTCAATCGGTGAAAACTCCGTTAGTATATGTATTAAAATATCCGCCAGTTTTTTCAAGTCATCGACGACTCTACCGGTTGAGGAAAGATTAAAGATTCAAATATTTTCGTGCATTACGCAGATATACATGCACTGAATTGAACTGTGTAATCTTTCCTCAACCGGTGGAATCATCAGTGAATTGAAAAAAATAGCATTGATTACACACAAAGCGGCAGCTCTGCCTCAGTGGCATAACATTCCTTTTTTCCCCTTTAAACACATTAGAAAGGTCGAAACATCTGGTCATCGCACCGAAGCATTCGATTCTTTCAGTAAGTGTTAATGGAGAAAGTACATCGTTGTCAAATTTCACTCATCGCCTTTACTCTGCCTCCTTCTTGCAAAGTCCTCAAATATCCTCTATTATTCGTATTCCTTGAACCTCAACTGTCCATTTTATCGCCCCTGTGCGCTGTCCGGTGATCCTGATCCTGGATTGTGTCCCATCGCGTCCACTTTTCCGTGCATTAATCGATGGAAAGAGCCGATCGCGTGCGCGCGCAGCAATCGTTCGCTCGCGCTTTTATACTCGCGGATCAAGATTGGGGGAAGCTGATAGGAGGACCAGTCGATAAAAACCCGTCCATTTGATCCCCCCCCCCCCCACAACACCACTTCTTACTGACAAAACGAGCACCGCACAGTGAATCGGGAAATATAATTTCCCGGACACAATTTTACGAACTAAAACTATGAGATACACTGAAAAAAAACAAAGATTACCAGAAGTAAGACAATATGTGAACATATGTAAGGGATAGTACGATGGGTCTGTAGCAAACTTTTGCTACAGCGATTAAGAGAGTATAAACCAATGTAAAATCGCTTGAAAAGTCCATTGGTGGCATCAGAAAGTCATAAAATGCGATAATAAACTCACAAGAGGCATTTAATGGAATCCAAGATGGCGGATAAATATCAAGAAATCTGTATGCATGCACCACGAACATCAAAGGATAGCCAACCTCACAATATCCATCACAACCAATCACAAAGTAAACAAACACATAACCTCTACCTCCAGTGAGGTTGTCAAAGTTGGCCATCCTTGGATGTTCGTGGTGCATGCGTGCAAATTGCTCGATATTTCTTCGCCATTTTGGATTTCATTAAACACCTCTTGTGAGTGTATTATTGCATTTTATGACTTTCTGATGCGACCCAATGGACATTTCAGGCGATTTTACATGAGATTATTTACTCTTAATCGTTGTAGCAAAAGTTTGCAACAGACACATTACCAGAATTCTAGTTTTTGTACCATAGTTCTTGACCATTTTTAGTAAATTCTTGTTCTATGACCATACTATGGTATTAACGCCTGCATTTTTTATGGTCAAAGTACTATACTTTCTATCGGTCACATATCGTTGCGCTTCTGGTGATATGACTAGAATCTGGTATTTTGCGACTATCGCTTTCATTAGTGAATTATGATCAACATAAAGCAATTGATGCTTGAAAAAATGTGTGAAATGAATCAACTTGAAGCTTAAAATAAGTCAAATAACATGCGTATTGAAAGAAAATATTACTATTGAAATGTTTTTAAAGAAATATAACAACAATTTTTCTGATCCAAAAAAATCCATAATGCTATCCAGTGTGCACCAGGCCCCGGAGAAGCAGAGTCAGGCTAACAGTGCTGGCGACCGCCGGAAGCTGCGGCCTTTGAGGTGAGGCTGGGCTAAGGTGGGGGTCCGGGTCCGGGGCTTGTGCTTGGGGGCCCTCCCCCGCGCTCATGTAATAGCCATCGTCATACCCTGCCATATAGCTCTCCGCGGCCGCTTTTGTTGCGCGGAGTAGTTCACGCGGAATGGTCAGTTAGCCCCGGCCACCGGCCACTGCACTGGCCACTGGCAACCGGCCGGCCGCCGATCATCGAGCACCACAAGCGAGCGATGAATGATGAGCAAACGCGATCGTTATAGTTTCCTGATGATCGAACTTGCAGCGTGCACCATGCACCATGGCCGTGGAGTGGAAGGCTGTGGACTGCGGAGGTTGAACCGCCCGCACGGCTGTGGCACACAATGGGTATATTACGAATCACGAGCGTATTTTCGCGAGTGATATTTAGTAGATTATAACCTGACTCAACATTTAAAATGATACTTATCTTTGGATGTTTTCCGGTCATTGCGGTGGCATCAAAATCGGGCTTATCTACACCCTACCGAAAAAAGGATTTCAAATTAATCTGATCCAAAGATTAAACAAGAGTCGCAATTGCATTGAAAGCCAGCATGGTCTATGCTGATAAGAGTCGGCTTCTGATTGGCTGGAAATCGTGGGAAATCGCGGAGCCAAACTTTTTTTGGCCTTATGAAAATTGACACGGGGTTTTCGTTCCGGGACGTTTACCTCGAAACTTGTGCAAAAGTGCCTCCAAACAATTAATACGAGTCGATTTAGCAGAATTTTCCGAACAAGTTGATGGGTCACAAGTACCAGTATATTGCAAATTCGAGAAGACTGTCTCAGTTGAAAAGTACTCATAATAGTGAGTTACTCAAACACACGCCAAGTATGTAAACGCACTATTGTGCGTACTTTTCAACTGAGACAATATCTTCGAATTTTCAATAAAGTGGCACTTATGACCTATCACTTTGTTGAGAAAAGTCTGCTCCATTGACTCCTATTAATTGTTTTGGGGTGATTTTACACAGGTCTTGAGATAAACATCCCGGAACGAAAACCCCGTGTTAATATCCATAAGGCTTAAATCAGTTTGGCACCACGCTTGCAGCCAATCAGAGGCCAGCCTGCGTTTCCGATCCCTTATCTGCGTTGACCATCGCAGGCCTTCCATTCAATTGCGACTCTTCTTTACTCTTTGATCTGATGACTTTCATAGCATCAATATCCAAAAAAAAAAATGAATAATTTGACTCCAAAGCGGTCGATCCGATCATGAGAATGAGGCAGTTGTAGTCGGAATCCCTTGATAGAAATTTGGTTTGAAAGTACCGAGACGACGCGACGCATCATAAAGCTCCAGAGGAGTCCAAAAATTAACATTTGGCAAGATAGCAAATTGACTCCTCTGGTCTCCGAGAGTCGCCGATATGACGTCGTCTCATGAAGCTGCCTGTGTTAAATCAATGGCCAATCATCACTCGATGAGCTCGTGTCGGTACTCCCAATACATATTTCCATGAAGGGACTCTAATTCCAATGAAGGTCTGAACGATGGTATTTTTTTGTTTTTTGTTTTTGATTTGTTTTTGGTTTTTGTTTTTTTTTAGTAAGCAAATTAAAGTATTCGATGACCTGAAAACAAGGATGCCTTTGATCTCTAACTAGGTTTCATAGTTCCAAAGATGCAATTTTAGTCCACGATACTTTGGATTAAATAGGAATTCCATCAGTGGCGGTTCGTGCACTTTGACAACAATGTTCTACCTCCATTTGATTCTATGTCAAACAATCGATTCGATAGTGAAGCACTGCTTCACCAACAATCGATTGTTGTTCATAGATTCAAATGGACGAAGAACATTGTTGTCAAACTGCATGAGCCGCCACTGAATTCCATGTTGTAACGTCACAACACACACGGTTTTTTGCAATTTTTCCTAAGTTTATTTCCAAAACTGGGACGAATAAATAGGTAAAAACCAAAGAGACCTTCATTCTCAGCTCATCAAGTACTTCCATCTTCCTCATAGAGTGAGAGAAAGAGAGAGGGGAGAGAGAAAGGGAGAGAGAGAGAGAGAGAGAGAGAGAGAGAGAGAGAGAGAGAGAGAGAGAGAGAGAGAGAGAGAGAGAGAGAGAGAGAGAGACACAGATAGACAGACAGAGACAGAGACTGAAACAGACAAAGTCCTTGATCCACCCATGCTTGGGCCTGGTAAGTACTTCTACGACAAACTATATAGTCTCCATGATAAATAAAAAGGTGAAACGTATAAATAACTAAATAATCGAAGTGGTGAATTAAAAACATCAACGCATTGAGTTCTTGAGTAGTCGACTGAATCCTCCAATCGCTTATATTCGGAGCCACCTCATCATCTTTTCATCGACTCATTCATTCCCATTTTCCACTCAAAAGAAAAGAGAGTACACCCTAGTAAAAATGGTAGGCAAAGGTAGGCAAACGTTAGCAAACCTCGGTTGGCGAAGGTAGGCAAAGGTAGGCAAACGTTGGCAAACTCCGTCAACGGATCGCGACCGAGAAGTATATAAAGTATATAGCAGTACATAGCAAGGGAATGGGGTTGGAGGTACCTGCGCTGAGCTGAAGGTATAGAATCGGCCGGGAGTTTGTCATTTCCGCACAAAATACGGGGTCTCATCATTTCCGCACAAAAACCTCGGTTTTCATTTCCGCACAATCATTTTTTTTGCACACTATGGCAACGCTGCGGGAGAATGAACTTAATTTTTAATTTTTATACAGGACATTCAAAAATGGCGTGAAATGTAGGTAAAAAGAAGGACTCACCTATGACAAAAGAAGAGTTTCTCGAGCAGTAATGCATCAGTGTATGAACGTTAAATTGGATGGCGATTTGTAAGGCACACATGGGGTTTGGTCGACAAAAAGGTCTCAGGCTCTACTTCAAATTTAAGAAGGAAAGCCTGGGAACTTTTTACCCTCCTCTCCCTTTGAGGTGTAAATGGCCTCGTGTCAATTTTTTTTTTAAAAAAAAAAACCTCTTCTTACGGCTGAGTGTCGTCCGGGTCGTCGTTATCCATCCATCTTCTCCACATTTTTCGTCACATTTTCACACAGTGGCCCTCTTTTAGTGTCGCTGATGAGCTGAAGAAACTGTAGGAAAAATAGGTTTTTTACTTCTTTGAGGTTAGTTTTCGACCTCCGATTAAGCCGGTGACGTAAACTCCACCGGTACTCCCGTTGAGCTCAACGGAGAATTCCAAAACTCACCCAATCGTACTTAATCGCACTTGATCTGGCTGCACGGCACAGAGACGAACTCCGTGATTAGCTTATCTTCTTCACTTTCAGAGAAGCAACGTTGCCAGATTGTGCAGCCTCGGTGTTTGTGCGGAAATGATTTTGTGCGGAAATGATGACCCACTTTTTTTGTGCGGAAATGATTTTGTGCGGAAATGAATAGCAGCCAATCGGCCCCGCACCTCGGGTCGTTTCACTCGCATGCTGGCTGATCTTATTGTTTTCAGTTTTATTGTCCCGCGTCCGATCCGGCGTCTCCGACCCTTTTCCATTCCCACTACGTAACACTCAACAGAAAATGAAATTTTTTGTCACGTTAAAATTTTGAAATTCTGACTTAAGATTCGGATTGCGCTTGACGTAGCGAGAAAATTGATACCGAATTGAAGATTTAAACATTATTTTTAAATAATTCTCTCGGCTCCTCTTGATCTTTGTTTCGGCTCAGATTCTCCTGTCTTTACTCTCCTCGTCAAACCATTCTAAATTCCCATCCACCACCTCCGTCTACCGCAGTTTTACGACTCAACCGCAGCTATATCACTCAGTGGCGTAGCGTTCGTTTTGACACAACGTGGCGTTTTGTCCATTTGAACCCAGGTAAAAGGTCGAATACGAAGGTGTTCATTGAGCACCCAAGGGTTCGATATTTGTCTTAGGTTTAAAGGACGAATTGCAACGTTGCCGAATTTCACGCTATGCCACTGCTATCACTCATGGAAACGGTAAATTTAATTTCAAAGATTAGAAAAATCATCTTGAAGAAAACGACGTGAGCTTTCTTTTTATTTTTCTGCTGTCTTATTAATGTGTTGGCGAGACAACGTTCCTTACGAAGATTCTTGGTGGGAGGAAAATTCGACAAATTAAATACCTATTGACTGGCGACTCCTTAGGTCAGTGGCGGCTCGTGCAATGTGGCTACAACGGATTCTCTCCTTTAAACCTATGTAAAATAATCGATTGTCGGAGCATTCACTGAATCCCTGAGAAATCGATACTTTTGCATAAATTCAAATGTCGAAAAACAAGGTTTCCATATAACTAGAGCCACCAATGCCTTAGCTATTTGTTCGTGTAAGCTGCAATGTTTATCAAAACGAATTAAAACGTTGCACACGTGGCCTTGCTTTGTCAAAATCTAAGGAATCTACACTCTAAACAAATAATACTTTAAATCGTCGGCTGTTAGGACATCGTGATCTCCTCTTTCCGGCATTTTAATCCCATAATTTTTGCACAGGGATCATTCGAAAACATTGTCTTGAAGAATATCAATAAGCATTAGAAGTTTAAAAGATTCGGAGCGCTGTTTAAGGACAGAGAATGAATTGATGGCACCTCAAAAGTTGGTGTTCGTGAAGGCTTTTTCGATGACATAATCGATTACTTTTTGAAAGTTATCGAGGTTGATTATTTCAGTAATCAGAAGTTCCAATTTCAATCAAATAATAAAATTGTTCTTTTGAAGTATAACCACGCTCAATAACTGGAAAAAACCTGTGCTATTAATAAACGGCTCTGACTGTTTCAGTAAAGTTAGTGCACTTGTATTCAGTTAAAATCCAACCCGATTCACCCTGAAAAGTTATCGATTTTAGTAATCTTTTTAAATTAGACTGCAGGAAGCTCCATGCAAGCGCCCGTCTCCAGAGGATATTTGTATTGCGTCTTCAACAATGCTGCCAATGTTTGAATGTTGAAATAACAAATGACATCTGCTTTGCAGGTTACGTTCGTTAGCGGGTGGTGCGTACCGCGCTCGCCAGTCACGTGGCTCTCTGGCTCATCTCTGCCACGTTGTGTCGTAGGTCTGGTACCAATAATGCCTCCACCTTTTTACTTCCACCATGTAAAAAACAATTGGCCAAGGAGATAGCAGCGATGTAACTGGTCCATTGCACTTTATCAATAGATTCCACTTCCGATGGTTCAAATACATGCTAAAATTATAATGGTCACAATCAAAGAGTAAACAAGAGTCGCAATTGAATGGAAGGCCTGCGTGGTCAACGTAGATAAGGGCTCGGAACGCGGGCTGGCCTCTGATTGGCTACAACGGGTGGAACAAAAATGACTCGGGGTATAGGGAAAATAACACGGGATTTTCGTTCAGGGGCGTTTATCTCGAAATCTAAGCAAAATCGTATGTAAACAATTTATACGAGTCGATTTAGCAGATTTTTTCGAACAATTTGATAGGTCATAAGTGCCACTTTATTGCAAATTCGAAAAGACTTTTTCAGTTTAAAAGTACGCACAATAGTGTGATTACATGCTTGGCGTGTGTTTAAGCAGTGTTTGAGTAACTCACTATTGTGAGTACTTTTAAACTGAAACAGTCTTTTCGAATTTGCAATAAAGTGGCACTTATGACCTATCAAATTGTTCGAAAAAATCTGCTAAATCGACTCGTATAAATTGTTTACATACGATTTTGCTTAGATTTCGAGATAAACGCCCCGGAACAAAAATCCCGTGTTATTTTCCCTATACCCCGAGTCATTTTTGCTCCACCCGTTGCAGCCAATCAGAGGCCAGCCCGCGTTCCGAGCCCTTATCTACGTTGACCACGCAGGCCTTCCATTCAATTGCGACTCTTGTTTACTCTTTGGTCACAATGCCATCGCGACCCGTTTAGTTCAATAGGTAACCGAGTTATCTCTATCTCTTGCCACGCGTTTATTGGTTGAATTATTTCAACTTTTTAATCGAAAGGGAATTTTGGAAACGTGAATACACGCAAGACATGAGGGAACCTTTCTTCCGATTTACTGCCCCCCCCCCCTCCGCTATTCATCCCTTCATGAGTCATTGATTCATCTCGCTTGGCTCTCTCTCTTTCACACATACAGTTTTCGGCCTGCCTCACTCTAGCTCATTCAAGGAAGGAACACGTATATGAAACAATAAACGTCAGCAGGAAGATGAGGAAGAAGAGAAAAGGTTTTTCATACATGTGGGTCTGTGTATGTGTGTGTGTGTGTGTATGGATGTTCGTGAAAATATTTACAAACTAATTTGCCTTCGCTGTTTCAGAGCGTCTTATAAATATCTGCTGAGCTCAGTGTTTCAATGCGGTTCCGCTGTCGCCGAATCTAATGATAGCAAATAGTATCATTATGAGCCTTGGTATGTAGACAGACAAATATGGCAACATCCCGAGTTTCTCAGAATGTAAAGACCTTACCTTCCAAAGCGACTCTTGGGGTGTTTGGGCGAAAGATGTAGTATTGACATTGAGAATGAAAATTGAAAGCAGGGAAGGAATCTTTATTTTTCGGCAGGTTGGTGAATAATAATAAACGGTCTGAGGTTTCAGGACAATGCCAGTTGGGAGTGTTGGGACAGCCTATTGTAAAATCATGGCTCAGATCAGCCTTTATTATGAATAATTGCAATACCGGCGTGTTCCTCTCTTCCGCTTCTTCGCCGCACACTGTCCTTGACCATCACTCATAGCCTCAACGCATCGGCCACCTTCTTTTAATTTTTAAGGCCACGGTATGTCCCTCAAAAGTATGAATCTCCCTAAACAGATCGCTGCACTGCTGGTGTTTGAGCACCACTTTCAAAACCGTGAAAAATCTAGGTTTTTTCCCCCATGAAAATGAAGGTGGCTTCCTTACTAATTGGAATTTTAAAAATCGGCTCTTGTCAACACTTTAAGGATGGTTTGAGGAATCGCTCTAATAAGCCAGATTTAAAATTGGGCAAAAATTTACGGCGGGATTTGGCCTGCAAATTGGAAATTTCCTGAAATCCTCCGCAAGGGCTAGATTGAACTGCCCAGGCATTGGCTTCGAACCCTTGCACTCGTCGTCCCTCCTCACACCGCCCACCCATCGACCTTCTAGCCGAGGTCGAGCGGTGAGCCTTGATTGTCCGCGTCCTTCTTCTTATTGTTATAATGCCATTGTTCCTGACACCCGTATCGTCGCCTTCTTCCTCTAATTTCAAAACTTGCTATTTCGGCAGAGCCGAACTGATTTTCCCAGTTATTTCCTTTATTTGATGACTGGCGTGAAGATTTGAAGCCTTTGCGATGGCCTTGCGTCCTATGCTCTGGACTCGGATGTTAGTCGCTGTGTTAAGGGTATCCTCCTCCTGGACAGTGTTGCCAGATTGGGGTGAAAAAGCCGTACGTTTTACATTGATTTAAATGGGGACGACACGGCTTTTTACTCTCAATCTGGCAATACTTCTCCTGGTATTGCATTATTGAAAATGCATACGGCAATCAACTGTTCAAACGACTGCGTGAAATGATTATTTGGCTACCATTTCATTCGACCGAATAAATTCTTCCTGAAGGCTACCGTGTATGAGTCGCGAAGAGTAGTGGATCGTTTCTTAATCTTCATTTGATGCGCCGCCTGCAGAAAAATTGCCAAGGGGTGCAGAATTTTCGAACCTCAATAGAAGGTACAGGGGACATCATCCAGTGATAGGCAAGTCCAGAGGCGGATCCACAGGGTGGGAGGGGGGTGCACGGGGGCACGTGCCACCCCCTTCCCAATGCAACCCTGAGCAGTGAGCACAGCGAAAGAAAAAATCAGCTGATGACTCACTTGCCTCATGATCAATATACAGGGTGGAACAAAACTATCGACAGTAATTTTCAGGGCGTGTTTTAGAGGCAAAAATAAGTTTTTTTCCCTATAGACATGGGTCCGAAATTGTAGTCTTTTCGAGTTACAGTGTTGCAAAGTTTCCGGAAAATAAATTGAAAAATTGTTATAACTCTCTCGTGAATTCTTCTTAATGCTCGTAAATAAGTGCTCTGATGTAATTTAAGGCGCTCTTGCTGATTTTGTGAAAATGCTGTATGCAAAAATTTGAGGGGGGGGGGTTGGGGGTTTTTATTGATTTTTCTCTCTTTTTTTGGCCAAATTA
Source organism: Trialeurodes vaporariorum (assembly GCA_011764245.1). Classification (NCBI taxonomy): domain Eukaryota; kingdom Metazoa; phylum Arthropoda; class Insecta; order Hemiptera; family Aleyrodidae; genus Trialeurodes; species Trialeurodes vaporariorum. The sequence goes on along the minus strand of VMOF01000320.1, from coordinate 35,355,867 downwards.
TGTAAAAACATACTTTCGGATTCATTAAACCAAAAAACGATTAGCATCAATCAAAAGTTCGTAAAAAAATCTACATTTTTGGTCCTAACAAGTTTTTCCAATTCGCAAACCATTTCCGAGAAAATCGTCCCTGAAGTTCGAGAAGTCGGCCAAGAATTGACAAAATCGAAGAAAAGGCGATTGTTGGACGATCTTTGCAACTTCAGGGACGATTTTCTCGGAAATGGTTTGCAAATTGGAAAAACTTGTAAGGACCAAACATGCAGATTTTTTTACGAGCTGTTGAATTATGCTAATCGTTTTTGGGTTCCATGAATCCGTAAGCATGATTTCACACAATTTGGCCAAAAAAAGTGAGAAAATTCAAGAAAAACCCCAAAACCCCCCGCAAATTTTTGCATACAGCATTTTTACGGCCAAAATCAGCATTAGCGCCTAAAATTACATCAGAGCACTTATTTACGAGCATTAAGAAAAATTCGAGAGGGAGGTATGACAATTTTTCAATTTGTTTTTCGGAAACTTTGCAACACTGTAACTCATGAGACTACACTTTCGGACCCATGTTTACAGGGAAAAAAGTCTTATTTTTACCTTTAAAACACGCCCTGAAAATTACTGTTTCTAGTTTTGTTACGCCCTGTATAATTGGTTTTGTCTGAAAGGAACCTACGATGTGTTGTTGTTGTTTTACTTCAGCGAATAACAACTATAACTGTCCAGGGACAGAGGCAGATCCCCGACGAGCAAGCAGAACTGAGAACAGCAAGCAAGCCGCAAGCGGCTGACACTTATTTGTTGTCGACGATGCGATATGTGTATTTGAGTTGTGAAAGATGCCGATAATGAATCCACATAATAATATAACAATGAAAGAGGTTTGCTGGGGGTAGGCCCGGCGTTAAGCATTGAGAGGTGACCGCGGGAACAAACTTCTCTCCGTTCGGTCAAGTCAAGTGGTATACCTGCCCAGCCCGCCTGCACTGTCATCGCCTGTGTTGTGCCAGTGTGCCTCCCCTCTCTCGGCTCTCCTTCGCATTGCCCCTCACCCATCGGAACATAAATTAACAATAGAAAATAAAAAAGTCTATCTGTGCGCCGCAATTTTTTACCGATTTTGGAATTTTAAAAAAGCTATCCGATGCCCTTTAAAAATATGCAAGTATACGTACAAGAGCCTTTTTTCGATACTTTGATTTGAAGAGAAGTTATGAAGGAAAAACTGAAAAGTGCTAACTATTGGAGCCATCTGTGGGATTTATCTGACTTTAACATGCACAGGCATCCTGAGTTGTGGCCGGATAGAGTCAATTATTATTGGAAGCATTATAACCTTATGCATTACGCCATAGTCGCCATCCCATTCGAAAGAGTTCCAATAAATAACCTCTGATAAGGAGCCGATCGATAGCCCCGCATCTTTTGGTAGACTTTTCATCGTAGACATCAAAGAATTTTTATGTCAAAAACTTTTGAAATAAATGAAAGCCCCCATAGGCTTGGTGCTTCCAATGATCGAATAGATCTGAACATGGTCGTTGTCAGGAGATTTTTTTTTTTTTTTTTTTTTTTTTTTTTTTTTTTTTTTTTTTTTTTCGGCGAAGCTGCTGATCTAAAAAAAATCCGGGTGGCTGCACTTTTCCCTCTTCTTAATTCTACTTCTCCCTCTCAGCCCTTTGCTGCTATTTCGGGGGAAGTGCCTCGATGACCCCCCCCCCCCCCCCCCCCCAGGATAGAATACCTAGGGATAGAATTGGTGATTTATGAATGCGATATTTGATGTCATTGGTGTTCATTGCCAAAATCTGCGAATTATTATACGTGCGTTAGTATGAATTTGGCTGCTTTTTAGTGAAAAACTAAGAGGCAGGCATTTAATGAGTTAGGAAAAAAAATGTCTTTGATGTTTCATACATTGCAAAAAAAAAAGTTGAAAAAGTTCTTACGGCGGAATAATAAGTGATTAAAAATTACACGAATTTATTGGTCGTATTATTGGTTTATTGGTTTTTAAAGGAGAGAATCCGTTGTAGCCACATTGCACGAGCCGCCACTGACCTAAGGAGTCGCCAGTCAATAGGTATTTAATTTGTCGAATTTTCCTCCCACCAAGAATCTTCGTAAGGAACGTTGTCTCGCCAACACATTAATAAGACAGCAGAAAAATAAAAAGAAAGCTCACGTCGTTTTCTTCAAGATGATTTTTCTAATCTTTGAAATTAAATTTACCGTTTCCATGAGTGATAGCAGTGGCATAGCGTGAAATTCGGCAACGTTGCAATTCGTCCTTTAAACCTAAGACAAATATCGAACCCTTGGGTGCTCAATGAACACCTTCGTATTCGACCTTTTACCTGGGTTCAAATGGACAAAACGCCACGTTGTGTCAAAACGAACGCTACGCCACTGAGTGATATAGCTGCGGTTGAGTCGTAAAACTGCGGTAGACGGAGGTGGTGGATGGGAATTTAGAATGGTTTGACGAGGAGAGTAAAGACAGGAGAATCTGAGCCGAAACAAAGATCAAGAGGAGCCGAGAGAATTATTTAAAAATAATGTTTAAATCTTCAATTCGGTATCAATTTTCTCGCTACGTCAAGCGCAATCCGAATCTTAAGTCAGAATTTCAAAATTTTAACGTGACAAAAAATTTCATTTTCTGTTGAGTGTTACGTAGTGGGAATGGAAAAGGGTCGGAGACGCCGGATCGGACGCGGGACAATAAAACTGAAAACAATAAGATCAGCCAGCATGCGAGTGAAACGACCCGAGGTGCGGGGCCGATTCTATACCTTCAGCTCAGCGCAGGTACCTCCAACCCCATTCCCTTGCTATGTACTGCTATATACTTTATATACTTCTCGGTCGCGATCCGTTGACGGAGTTTGCCAACGTTTGCCTACCTTTGCCTACCTTCGCCAACCGAGGTTTGCTAACGTTTGCCTACCTTTGTCTACCATTTTTACTAGGGCAGGAATGCACCGCTAGCGTAGAAAGTCGGTGTCGAGGTGAACCGAATAATGAATAAAAAAAAGAAAGAAAGAAAGAAAAAAAAAACGGATCAGCATTAAAAAGGTGGAGTCACCACTTTCATCAGTTCGTTTGACCAGACGATATAATAAAGAAGAAAATAGGCTCAACTCCCATTCCCGAGGTCTTTATCGAGTCGATTAGAATTCAATTTTATTGCTTGGATTGACGCCGACGACATTTCGAGGGAGTCACTCGCTGAGAGACTCTGATCATCGATGCTCATAAACGAGGTGCTGGAGGGGGGGGTGATTAACTAAAAATAGAATGTAAGTATTCATCGAATATCGATCTATCGAATATTTGGATGATACCGATGGAAAGAACAATTCGAGTGGAATGACTTTGGTTATTAATTAGGCACTGAACAAACAAAACAAGCAGTCGGGATTAAAAATGGACGGAACTCAGTGGTGAGGAGCTCCTGGATTTCAAATAAACATCTAAAGGTACCCCCAACTGTAAAACTTAAGAAAAGGATTGCCACAAAGACAGCTAGTGGCGTTTTTTGGCTGCGGGTATCGTTGCCCCATCCCTCCCGGATTTTGAAAAGACAATAGGTTGGAAATATTGCGGGGAAAGAAAGGGAATTCTATCGGCTTGGTGTAAAAGACAAAACAAAAAGTAATTTAATCGTTTAATCACACTAAAAATCAACCGATTTGGTTTTTGAAAATATACGCGCGTAGATTACACACGAATTGGAGCTTGAAAACAATTTGAAAAGAGTTAAATTTAGCCCTTTTTTTCGGTGCAAAATGCAATCGGAGAGTATCAGCATGATTACAAAAAGTAATCGTCAGTTCAACCTTGGTACTTAATCCAGTCCCATTTTCTCAACTCTAGTTCTTGTCAGGAAGACGTCAGTGCGGAAAATTGGCTCCTTGATAAAATGAACTTTTTACTTCTGTGCTTCGATCCCTCCCATTTCTCTTCAATTGGTTCCACAGTGGCTCTTTAGTTGTAATGTGAACGCCTTCTTGTGAGGAACAATGGGCATAAATTGACCTTTCTTCACTGACCACACAAAATCTTTGACGTCCGAGATCCACCTCTCTCGATTGCGTGAATGTAGTTTTTTTTTTTTTTTTTTACGGTTGATTAAAATTCATCGGATACTTCCTGATTTCTCACTCGTAGAATCTCTTGGAAATGGCTGAGTCGGAATTTAAATTATCGCCCCTTTCCCCTAAAACATAAAAAACCATTGAAATCAACATTTTGGTGTATTTGATTACGTTCCAATTGTCTCGAAACACACTGACATTACAATAACTTTATTTAAAATGTATATGTCGCAGGCTAAAGGTCAAAGCCGGCATTTAGGCAAATGCCTAGGCAAATGGTCAAATTTCATCGAAAACGCAGATTGGCTATTTGCCTAGGCATTTGACTAAATGCCTAGGGGTTTACGCAAATGCCTAGGCATTTGAGTAAATGCCGAAGGCCTGTTAGGCAAAAAGGCAAATGGTTTTTTATTCAGGCAAATAGTCAACATTTTAAAAAGCAGTCAATGTTCAATAGTTCAAAAAGCCACAACCGAAAAATTTAAAAGAAAGAAAAAAGTCTGTACATTAAAAAATAAGAAGGCAGCAACGTTACTTATTCGAACACGAGATAGGTTGGTGGCACTTGCTGGAACATTTTCTCTGATTTTTGAAGCAAGAACATCGTTTGGTTGCTCATTGATGTTTACTAGCCTGGCAATTGCACTTGATGAAGCCTTGCCCTTCAAATAACGAAACGGCAGACACTGCTTCGCGGATCGACACTTATACCTTATCTCTCGGAATCTGTGATATTTCAAATTTTATAGCTTCTATTTGTTTTGATTCTTCCCGCAAACACCAATTTTTAATGGCATCTGCGGGTGTGCCAATTTGATAGACGTTATTGCGAACTTCAAGAACGATACCTTCCACGTTTTTCGGATCTAACGGACCACGATCAAATTGTGAAATGCTCAAAATAGGCGAGAATAATTTGCAGCTTCTATTCGTCATTTTTTGAGCTGCAACTTATTGCCGCTGATGGGATTCCGCTCTCGTTACACGTAAGGCTGCCTCCCGATGACAAAACTTACAGATAAATGGCTGGTCACCCTCTTCATTCCCACATTCTTGATGACATGAATTTGTGCAGGCGCTACATTTTTTTAAGCTGCTAGGCTTTTGACAAGAGGAGCAGTGAGCTTGGTCGCCAGACATATCCTTAATAGGCTTGCAGTTCGACGAGCCCGAGTCCGAAGGATCGGGGCCCGGCTCTTCAATATGAATTATTTTTTGAGCAGGTTCAGAGTCTATTTGCTCTTCAGCCTCTCTAAGCCTTTTTTCGGATGTGGTACTCTTAATCACTTCTTCTAATTCTTCTTCAGTTGTAATGACACAAAGGATGCCCGTCGGTATATTAGCAGTGTGAAGGCCTAGCTTGGGTGCAGAACCGTAAAGTGATTGATAAGGCGAACGACCGAAAACTCTATGATATGAGGTGTTTTTCTGCCACTGAACAAAATTCAAACCCACAGACCACTTTTTCCAGTCACTGTCAACCATCCACGCTCTTAGCATATGTTGCCGTGTCGCGTTCAGCTTAGATTCAATGAAAAAGACTCATTTTACTATTTGCCTAATCAGCCTTCGGCATTTGGTCAAAACTTCAGGCATTTGAGCAAATGACTAGGCATTTGGCCAAATGCCTAGGCGTTTGCTCAAATGCCTAGGCAAACTACAAATTTCAACGATTTTTATCATTTCTTTTCTTTTTGCCTAGGCATTTGCCCAAATGCCGGATTTGACCTTTAGCCTGCGACATATACATCAATTAGAAGTTAGTAAGTTACGCCATTTTACATTTCAAAGGCTTCAATCCAATAATAATTTTTCGTAACAGATAGAGCGCGTTAAAGAAAACGAAGCGGACGTCAACCGCGATAATCTTTGGAATTTTTTCAACGTTATGTCTTATATCACATGATGAAAATGATTCAGAGCCTCGACTTGAAGGCCGCTTTAAATAAAAAAAAGGTCAAATAAGTCAAAGTTTCATTTTATTTTGTTTTTCTTTCAAAGTTTTCCTCTATGATTTCGCCAACAACGGCTTGAAACTAATTTTAAATCGCGAGTGAACTTAATTGTAATTGACTGCAATTCAAACTGGGACTCTTGGAGCTTTACAATAAAAGCTCAATCTCAGTTCTTGCCGACTCCGTAATCTTTTCCGGAAGCTTCCGCACAAGACAGGCATAAAACAGATAGGTACGGAGTAACGTAACGGTCACTCATTAATATTTTTTAATCACCATCTTAAGGTAGGTGGGCCACTTAGCCATCCGTTTCGGAGTGTTTTTTCGAAGCACGGTAGCCGGGTTTTGTTGAAAAACCTCCACATTTCACATTATTTTTATTGCGGAAAATGTGAGA